>CM032445.1:5775489-5901239 GCA_019049465.1 Dryas iulia moderata | reverse complement strand
TGAACCTGGCCTATTGGAAAACCGTCTTAAGGGCTCTAACGCTACGCCATACGTCTACTCTTATAGTGTTATAACAACGTTGACTGTAGTAGTCAGCATCTCTGTAGAGAGATGTTTATATATTTCTGCTTCAAACATTATTCTACGAACAATCGTTTGGCGAGAGAGAAGGAGAGAGAGAGAGAGATATATCTATACTAATAAATAAAATTAGTGAGTCTGTTTGTCATATTAAAACAAATGCTATCTAATAAGTCTATGTACCTATACATGATACATATACCAAAATAACATTTTTTACAATTTTTGTCTGTCTGTCTGTCTGTTTGTTCCGACTAGTCTCTAGAACGGTTGGACCGATTTTGACTAGACTTTCACTGGCATATAGCTGATGTATTAAGGCGTAACTTAGGTTACATTTATTTTAGAATTATAATGTTTTTGTTTTATTTAACGCGGTAGAAGTCAGGGGAAACAGCTAGTCTATACTAATATAATAAAGAGGTAAAGTTTGTAATGTTTGTATGTAAGGGGTAATCTGAGGAAATACTGAACCGATCATGAAAATACTTTCACAATTAGAAAGCTACACTATTCAGGAGTGCTATAGGATATGTTTTATTATAATGAAACATCATACATCGGTGCCAGTCGTGGCGCAGTGGCACGAACGTGTGACTGTAAACGACTGGTTGTGGTTAAATTCAACTCGAGGAGACGAAATATTAATATTTCCATTTCCTTCGCTCTGGTATCCGAGGCAAAGCGCGGCGTTAAGTTCCGCCACTCAACACGCAATGCCTCCGTATTCGGCGGAAAGTGAGGAACGGAGTGTCTTAACACTAGGTTTCCTCTGCCTACCCTGCTGTGTGCGGGGATATAGCGTGAAGCTATACAAAAAAAATCATTAAATTTAGAAAATTCCAAAAAGGCTTAAATATGGGAAAAATGGAGGTCAGTTGTGAATAATATATATGTATCTTTTTCTCAGTATCCTGATAGCTGGAGTGGCAGTTCTTTCTCTACCAAGTTTGACATCTTGGTGGAGTTTGGCGATAGCTTCAGGTAAATATGTTTTTTTTTTTTTTTATGGAATAAAGGAGGCAAACGAGCTGAAGGCCCACCTGGTGTTAAGTGGTTACCTTCGCCCATAGACATCCACAACATTCAAGTTATGGATGCGTTGCCAGCCTTGGGAATGTAGGACAGAAGGAGGGAGGAAGGATGGGGATGGTGGGAATAGGGAGAGCTGGCTTACATGCCATCGAACCGGAACACAACATAAGATATTTGGCGGTTCGTCTTTGACACGATAGTGGTCGCGAGCCAGTCGGTGTGAACGAATCTCCTACCACCAAGCTACTGGGTTACCCGCCTTTTACGGGACGCTACCCAGCGGCGGGGGGAATTGTATTCTTAACCCGTCCCCCCACGGGGAAATGTGTATGAGTTTCTATATAATTATGTATATATTTATATAGGTATGTATGTATGTATGTATGGTTATGTGTATATTTGTGTATATTTTTCTATGTATATGTATGTATTCGTATTTTTTTTGTTGTATTTGTATATTGTACATTTAAGTCTCCCGCTATACGTTCTTTATCCACTATCACAGGTTGGCTGGAAGAGATCTCTTTTTGGGATAAGCCCACCTCTTGTTAACTTTATCTTTGATTTTTTTTTCTTTAATTTTTTTAGCTTCACGCTGTATCCCTTTCGGGGTAGTCAGAGTTCTGTTCCCCGCTCTGTTGAGATTTAGCGCGGCGTTAAGTTCCGCCACTTAAGTTGACACAAAGTTTGGATTTCTGTAGGTCAATTGAAGAGCAGAGTGTTTTGAAATTAAATTTTTCTCTAACTTCCTACTACGAGTGATAAAGCATGTATCTGTGTTTTTAAAACATTATAAATGAATCTATTTAACCGTAACCTAGTGTCAAAACTCTCCACTCTCCACCTGAAATAGAAATATTGCTTGTTAAGTGGGAATCGAACCTATAACCAGTCGTTTACAGTCACACTCTTGTGCCACTGGGCCACGACTGGCCACAGTTATTCTACGAACAATCGTTTGGCGAGAGAGAGAGAGAGAGAGATATTTATCTATACTATTAAATAAAATTGGAGTGTCTGTTTGTAATATTAAAATAAATGCTATCTAAGTCTATGTACCTATACATGATACATATACCAAAATAACATTTTTTACAATTTTTGTCTGTCTGTCTGTCTGTTTGTAAATATTGCTTGTTGAGTGGGAATCGAACCTACAACCATCGAGTTTACAGTTTAACACTGTCAGTGCGACACGACTATATTTTATACTAGCGGCCCGCTCGCGGCTTCGCCGCGTGAACTATTTCGTTATGTTGCAACCCTCGGGTACGCATTTTTAAAAATAAAGTACCCTATGTTTAAACTTAGATTGTCAACTATATTTATGCCAAAATTCATTACAATTGGTCAAGCGGTTTAGATTTTTCATATAACTTTTATCCCCTATTTCAACCCTTTAGAGGTTGGTTTTTGAAAAAATAAGTAGCCTATGTTAGACCCAGTCACTTTTACTACTTTCATTCTAAATTTCATCCAAATCGGACCGGTAGATGTCGCCGTGAAAGCGTGACAGACAAACACACAGACTTTCGCATTTATAATATAAGTATGGATTCTTAATTATTATTTTTGTTGTTTTTTGACCCTATTTTGCCGACTCGCTTCGGTATAGATTAATTTTAATGCATAAGGTCGCCTTCATGTATTTTTAATTAATTAATTTAATTTGTATTATATATTTAACATGTGTGGCCAGTCGTGGCGCAGTGGCACGAACGTGTGACTGTAAACGACGTGTTGTGGGTTCGATTCCTACTCGAGGAGTGGAAATAATTAATATTTCCATTTCCTTCGCTCTGGTGTCGAGGCAAAGCGCGGCGTTAAGTTCCGCCACTTAACACGTAATGCCTCCGAATACGGCGGTGCGTGGGAAACGGAGTGTCTTAACACCAGGTTTTGCCTACCGTGTGCGGAATAAAGCGTGAAGCCAAAAAAAGTATATTATTAAGTGTGTGGATATATTATTAAATTCCCGCTGCGTTCAAATTTTTATATGATTTTTTTTTCAGCTTCACGCTGTATCCCGCACAGAGCAGGGTAGGCAAAGGGAACCTAGTGTTTAGACACTCCTTTCTCCCACTTTCCAACGAATTCGGAGGCATTGCGTGTTAAGTGGAGGAACTTAACTCCACGCTTTGCTGCTCCGATACCAGAGCGAAGGTAATGGAAATATTAAAATATTTCCACTCCTCGAGTGGGAATCGAACCACAACCAGTGTTTACAGTCACACGTGCCAACACTGCGCCACAAGTGCCGTTTTCTTTTCTTATTGACTTTTTTAACTAACACTTTTTTTTCAGGTGCCTACGGCTTATGTCTTGGCTGCTGGTTCCTTTTGGTACCGGTTCTTTTGGCTGATGCGTTTGGAACCGCTAGAATTGCGTCTTCATATGGTTTGGTGAGGATGTTTCAAAGTCTTGCCGCGGTTTCTGTACCCCCAACTGCTGGTAAGTATTAATAGAAATAAAATAGTAAATGGTGGCCAGTCGTGGCGCAGTGGCACAAGCGTGTGACTGTAAACAACTGGTTGTGGGTTCGATTCCCACTCGAGGAGTGGAAGTATATTTCCATTTTCTTCGCTCTGGTGTCGAGGTAAAACGTAGCGTTAAGTTCCGCCACTTAACACGCAAAGCCTCCGAATTCGGCGGTGGCGTGGGGAACGGATTGTCTTAACACTAGGTTCCCTCTGCCTACCCGAATGTGTGCGGGATACAGCGTGAAGCTAAAAAAAAATGAAAATCTCTCTAGAGATGCTAACAACATAAATAAGTTATAATTAGCGTATATTATTTTGATGCAGCATGGTAGTAGAATGCATGGCTTAGTGGTTAAAACGCTTGGACAGTATCCAAGAGGCGCGGGTTCGAATCCCGCTGTGTTCAAACATTTATACGTTTTTTAAATGTCTTTACTTCTATTCTTCTATTTACACGCTTTTTCTCGCGTTGCATTGCATTGGTAATAAGAGAAAATCTAGTGCCAAGACACTCCGTCCTCCACATTCAGACTTAAAATCGAACTAATCTAAGCAATGTATCGCTATCATTTTTTCAATTAAAGACATTGCGTATACAATTGGGCGGCGGAATTAAACGCCGCGTGTTGCAAATGTCTTACCAGAGCGAGTAAATGAGAGTAACCGCTCTACTGGAGACTTTTTGCACTCTCTGTAACGAATAGACTCAAAAACGACACGTCAGAAATTTATGATATTTTGCACGTTAGTGTACGTGCTGTGCTAATATAGAGATGGCTCTTAAAAAAATTGATATCCTTGAGGATTTATCACAAGAAAAACTGATTTGCCATTGAGAAGTCTAGAAGTCTAGAAGTCTAGAAGTCTAGAAGTCTAGAAGTCTATGACGAAAAAATTACACGTGAAAAATTTTGGTTGAGAAACAATATTCATTTGCTCTCTTCGCTCAATATGTAAACGGCACTCGGGATTTAGAGAGCGCAGCGAGTCGGAATTGAGGGTCTAGTTGCGCCCCTAGTTTAAATATAATCTTTCTCAGCATGCTCATCGAACCCACAACCATTGCGTTTACAGTCAGACGCCGTCACTGAGACATAACAACCTCTAGTAATAAAATATATTGTATTTATATTATAATACTAATGGCCCGCCGAGTTAATTGCAAAAATGTAGCTGTTTCGTTAAATTGCAACCCTCGGGGGTGAATTTTTCATAAATAAACCTAAACTAGCCTATGTTTAACCTTGGATTATAAACTATATTTATGCCAAAATTCATTACAATCGGTCAAGCGGTGTAGATTTTTCATATAAAGTTTCATCCCCTATTTCAAACCTTTAGAGGTTGATTTAAAAAAAATAAGTAGCCTATAAGACGTTCAAAGAAAACGTATAAAAATTTGAACGCAGCGGGGTTCGAACCCTGAGCATGCTCATGCATTGCTCAGTGGTGAGAGCGCCTGGACGGTATTCAGGAGGCGCGGGTTCGAATCCCGCTGCGTTCAAATTTTTATACGTTTTCTTTAAATGTCTTTTTCAATTTTCCTAAGTGTGGAATAACACTTTAAAAATGTTTAAAAGTAAGTAGCCTATGTTTGACCCTGTAATTATGAATACTTTCATTCTAAATTTCATCCAAATCGGACTGGTAGATTAGACTTGAAAGCGTGTCAGACAAACAGTCAGACATTCGCATTTATTATATAAGTATGGATATTGTATACTGTATTTTTTTATAAAATGCGTTTTTTTAATTTCAGGCTTGCTCCGTGACGTCACAGGCGGTTACTCTTGGTGCTTCTATGGAATGGGGTCTTGTATGGTCCTGGGTTCGATTCCGGTTATAGCGTTTCATATTAGTACCAAAAATGAAGATACAGATTCGTCTGTCGATTGAATATATATATTTACAAAATACTTGAATGGGAAAATCAACTTTTAAGGTATTATTTTGAGTGTAAGGAAAGAAAATTATTTAGATTTTTGTTTTTTTTTGTAGCTTCACGCTGTATCCCGCACACATTCGGGTAGGCAGAGGGAACCTAGTGTTAGACACTCCGTTCCCCACGCACCGCTGAACATCGGAGGCATTGCGTGTTAAGTGGCGGAACTTAACGCCGCGATTAAAATGCATATTATCACAGGAAAGAAAGAAAATAATATTAAAATATAGAATTAATCGTTTCATTAATACGATCGATGCTTCATATAGATATTATTTTTGCTATGAAAAATAAATAAAATGAAAACCTATTATCAGTAAGTATACTTAGTAAGAAACTCTCAATAGTACTACACAGTAATATCGCTGCAAAATAAAAAAAAAAAACATTCTTTTTTTTTTTAATATAGCTTGTATACACAGTAATATAACTGCAAATTTAAAAAAAAATAACAATTAACATCTTTTATTTCATGGAGATAAAAAAGTACTTTAAAAGTTGATTATCTCAAACATAGACTATAAAATGAAACTGTTTTAACTGAAGTATAAATACAATTTGTGGTATATTCGAGATATAAGAATAGGCTTATTATTTCAGTAATTTCCAGTAATCTTACTGTGTAGTGTTACCAGTAAGTCTACTGGGAAGTGTGAGTGGACTTACTGGGAAGATTACTAGAAAGAAAACAGTATTAAAAAATAGAATTAATGTTTCATTGATAGATCGATGCTTGTTATACACATTTTTTGCTTGCAGGCTCGATACAAACTTGGAGGTTTATATTTAAATTATTTTAATTTCTCTGCCTTCGTAGCTAATACAAAGTGCAGCGTTGAGTTACGTGACTTAACACCCAATGTCTCTATTTCGGGTGCAAAGAACGGAGTGTCTTAACACTAGGTTCTCTCTGACTAACCTGCTATATTTCTTGAAAGAAACTTAAAATAGAAGTAAAAAATCTGACTAGAAAGAAAGAATGTATTGTATTATTAAACTGATTTTGCTTACTTATTTTTAAAATTAAATCAGTTATTTTTTTTATTATTTTAGATTTTAAAATTGGCTTAAAAGCTTTAATCGAAACAGGTTTTCAAATTGCAAAGCCAAAAATTAATCATAATTATACATAACATTATATATGAATGTATTTCTAAAATTTCATTTATTCATTTAAAATGAATAAGAAAATGTATGTAGAAAATGAATGTAAACGCGAGGTTGTGTACAAAAATAGAACTCAAAGCTTAATTTCAATGGTAAATTAAGGTTATATTTTAAAGATTGTGCATCGAACCCACTACCATCGCGTTTATAGTCACATAATTCCCACTGAGACAGTTTCATTTAAAACAAATAATTATTTATTATAATGTGTATGATTGTAGATAAACACATACCACTTTCGATTGTTCGTAGAATAATCTTTGGGTAGCAGAAATTTGTAAAAAATCTCTCTACAGATGCTGACAACATAAATAAGTTGTAAAAAGCGTATAAGAATTCGACTTCGCTGGTAGTAGAACGCATGGCTCAGCGGTGAGAGCGCCTGGACGGTATTCAGGAAGTGCGGGTTCGAATCCGTGCGTTCAAATTTTTATACGTTTTTTTCAATTTCCTTATTCACACGCAATTTAAAATATTAAAAAATACAGAATACTATTGTAATGAAACTAACTAAATTAAGTTAAAGTGTTAACACTTTCCCCTACATATAACTCTAAAATAAATTACAAAAAACAAATGGTTCCATCATATAATTTCTTATTTTTGACTTTCTTAAAATGCTTCACCTCCATAATATGTATATATTCATAGCATGACAAATATAATCAGTGTTGGGCAAAATTCAATTCCAATTGACAATTAAATATAAACAATATGTTATTTGTTTGTGGGGAATCACATAGAAATCAACAAAGCTGAAAATTAATTACTTCTTAATCCTTACATTACAATTAACAATGAATTAATTGTTAATTGTGATTTTCGCACAAACAAAGGATCAATTGTTAACATTTAATTGTTAATTGTAATTAAATTTGGCCCAACACTGAGAAAAGTTGATGTCATTGTTATATATATGAAAAAAAAATTATTCTTATTAAGTCTGCTGCTAAGCACTTATTGTTAATATATGTTAAATTAACATATTATTTGCATATTTATTAATAAATATTTTAACTAATGTCGTCGTCATTAATGGGGGGCCGTTCAGTATCACGTGAGGACTTATAGGGCGTCGTGGGGTCTTAGCTTTGCTTATTTTGTATGACATGGGGGGTGGGGAGTCTACATGATGATTACGTCACTGAAACTCTTATAATATTATAATTTTAAATATAAAAAACAAATATTAATTTGAGTGATTGAAATGTTTACGTAAGCATGGGGAGGGGGTAAGAGCTTTGCTTACTTTAGCTGACAAGGGGGTTGGGGGTAAATAATTGTAATAAATCTGCTTACGTAATACTAGAACGGCCCCAATCCGATAAAATGGAGTTCCGCGTTGAGTTCCGCCACTCGAGCTCCAATGTCTCGGTCGAGTGGAAAGCGGATTACGGAGTGTCTTTACATTACAGACATTAAACGCTGTTAAACATCGATATTTATAAAACATTTATATATAATATAAAATATCTCGAGATGTGTTCATGCCTACAGGTATATACTCATCCACTTTATAATGTACATATATAAAGAAGAAAACGTCAAAAACAATTAAATTCTAAAATTATTCTAAGTATTTGTATGATAACGAAGTTGGGGGTTCGATTACCGGTTGGAGTAAATTTTAAATCATAATATTCATAAATGGGTGTTTCTTCGGTCTGGTATGAAGGAAATGAATTCCGCTTTTTGACGGAGATTGTGGAGAAGGTAGAGTGTTGTTGTTAATATCATTATCATGATTGGTTTATGCCTTTTTTGTAACATACATACATACATATATATAATATATATCAAAAAATGGATGCCAAGTAATAAAAGTAAAAACCCCAACAAATATCAATTTCAACTTAAGTCGCTAAACAAATTGTATTATAACATATATATTAAAAATACAAAAAAATATATAATTTCATTAATAAAAATAAGATATTATAAAAACTTTCTGGTGATTTTTTGAAAAACAAATATTCCTTTTAAAATTATGTTCATAATTATAATGTAAGTAAACATACAAATAAAATCTTTGGTTTACGCCACTTTTTAACATTTTAAATGAACTATATATTTTGGTAGTTCTTAAATATATTAGGTAAGAAACGATGAGTTTACGAGACCACGGACTACTGTAAAGGGCTTACGAAAACGTCGGATTTTCTAAAAATGTATTTTGTATTTTCGATACCAAAAATACCACGCGATTAATCCTTTTATAAATAACTTAATTAAAAGATTTAAAATAAATTTACATTTAAATTTAAAGTATTCATTATTCAAATAATTCCATCACTATATTTATTTATTATCAATAAATAAACATTTATTTATTAAATGGCCGATTTTGTGACGACGGGCGCAAAATATTCTGCCAGAAACATTTAATTATAATAATACCCGTGTGGGGCAAATATTACATTGCAATTAATAATTATATAATTAATTCATTATTGTTTTGGGGAAATAACATAAAATCACAAGTAGCTGAAAATTAATTACGTCTTAATGTTTACACTACAATAACAATATTAATTGTTAATTCGGAATTAAATTTCGCCACAAACAAATGATCAATTATTAATATTTAATCGTTAATTGCAATTAAACCTTTTGCCCAACACCAAATAATACATATACGTAAATGACTGATGTGCATTTCAAACTTATAATTTTATGATTAGTTATAAATTGTTGGCATATAATGATAAAACTTAATTGATAACAAGATAGATTTTGGCTGACATTATTACCATGTACGGGAGAATGCACTTAGACGGACGCTAATCATAGTTAGTTCATTATTTAGTCATTATAATCACGACTTAGTCGTCATAATCGCTCGCTTCTGTCATAATCAGATATCATAATATTATAGTCGTCTAAGTGTTATAATAATTATACTCTTATATGTATAAATTAACCTAATCATGTAGATAAATAAATTTAGTTAAACAATTTACAATGGGTAAAATTAAATGAATTGTGGTAAAATCTAAGATATAGTAAGATATTTGATGTTTTTTTTACATTTTCAGAAAAACCACTGGGACTGTCTAATAACACAAATCCTAACTTTTTTTTAGTAACGCTGTATCCCGCACCCAGCAGGGTAGCAGAGGGACCACCTTAGGATTAAGAGACTCCGTTCCCACTTTCCGCAGAATTCAGGAGGCATGCGTGGTAAGTGGGGGGTGGACGTAACGCGCGCTTTGCATCGAACACCAAGGAGCGAAGGAAATGGAAATATTAAATATTTTCCAATATACGAGTGGGAATCGAGGAACGGTGGGAAGTAGATAAGAATCAAAAATAAAATTCATATAACATGTTATTTCATAATAAATAACGTTTACAATGACTTAAATATTATATATTTAGGTATGTACAAATTAAATCAACTAAAAAACGTGACGGAGAGCGGGGGGGGATGATCATAATAAAATGAAAAGTCATACCATTTTATTTATAAAAGTTATTTTATATATTTCTTTTATGAAGGGGGGGCAAACGAGCAAAAGATACCTGATGGTAAGTAGTTACCTCGCCCATGGACATCAAAACATTAGAAGAGTGTGGATGCTTTGACCGATCTTAGGGGGTGGAGAAAAGGAGGGAAGAAGGAATAGAGATGGTGGAGTAGGCGAAAGAGAGCTGGCTTACATGCATCGAACCGGAACACATCATCAAATGTTATGGCTGTTCGTCTTTGACAGATAGTGGTCGCGGCCAGTCGGAGAACGAATATCACCACCAAGCACTGGGTTACCCGACTTTTACGGGACGCTGCCAGCAGGGGGGGAATTGTATTCTAACCCGCCCCCCCACGGGGAATTTTATTAATAACATAACATTAAAATATATATAATAATAAAATTAGTACTAATATCATCTACCTCCCTCCCTTTATTACAAACGGGGCCCCCCATAAATTTTTATAAAACAAAAAATATTAAAAAAATTAAATAATACAATTTAACAATGTAACAGCAAATTCATTAATTTAATATACATAAACCTACCTTATAAACACTAAAATCAAAAGCCACTAAAAATTATGAAAATATAAAAATTATATATATTTTAAACTATACAAAAAACAAAAAACGCACCAAAAATCTAAGGCCCTTTAAAAATTTTTAAAGTGTCTATTCCCACTTAGGAAAAATGAAAAAGATATTGAAGAACAACGTATATAGATATTTAAAAAGTGGTGAGAGCCGCCTAAACGGATATTAGGAATTTATTTTTTTTGTTAACGTATAGCGGGTTCGAATCCCGCTGCGTTCAAATTGTATACGTTTTCTTAAATATCTTTCAATCTGAGGCCCCTCCAAAGTTTTGTTTATTTTTGCCAAATTAAAAGAAAATAATTAAACAGTTTTAAAGTGTTATTCTTATACACTTAGGAAATTGAAAAAGAAAGATTTAAAGAAAACGCAAAAAAAATTTGTACGCAGCGGGATTCGAAACCGCGCCTCTTGAAAAAACGTGAAGGCGTCTCACCACTGAGCCAATGCGTTCAAGGGCATGCTTATAGTTTCTTTAAATATCTTTTTCATCTGAGGCCCCCTTCAAATTTTAACAACTTTCTTGACCAAAAAAAATTTCAAAATTAATTCAAACTTGCCCACCACATTTTCACAAATATCCCCGTGTTATCCTTGCAACACTGCCTTCTACCATGTCCCGCTAAAGGCCTATCCCTTTCATCCCACACAACCACTCCATCGCAGGCACAAATGCGTTTTGGATTTTGAAAGATACCCGCAGAACGCGCTATAATGCCGCAAGCGACGCTGTTGAAGTAAAAAAAAAAAATCAAATTAAAATATCATTTTGCTTTAGCGTATCCCGCACACAGCGGGGTAGGCAGAGGGAACCTAGTGTTAACACTAGGTCCCCAAGCACGACAAAAGGCATTGCGTGTAAGTGGCGGAAATTAACGCCGCGCTTACCTCGAACCAGAGAGAAGAACAAAATGGAATATTAAAATTCCACTCCTCGAGTGGGAACCGAACCCACAACTAGTCGTTTACAGTAACACGGTTGTGCCACATGGCCACGGGACTGACCCAAAATATCTTGTATTCAAAATAGAAAAGCCAAATAGAAAGAAGTGGCCAGTCGTGGAACCAGTGGCACAAGCGTGTGACTGTAAACGACTGGGTTGTGGGTCGATTCCCACTCGAGGATGGAAATTATATTTCCATTTCTTCTGCCTGGTGTCGAGTTAAAGCGCGGACGTTAAGTTCCGCAACTTAACACGCCAAGCCTCCGAATTCGGCGGAAAAGTGGGGAAACGGAGTGTCTTTACACTAGGTTTCCCTCTGCCTACCCGAATGGGTGGGGATATTACTGCGTGAAGCTATTTAATTTATTTTTTTTTGACAAAATATAAAAATACAAAAATTTATCTTTAATACAATGGTAGCTAAGCTGCGCTCAAAACAGATCAACTTCCACGCATTTTTATGTTAAATATGCTGTTGGTCAGTCACCCAAAGTGTGACTGTAAAGCGATGGTGTGGTTCAATTCCCACCGATGAGTGAAAATATTTAATATTTCCATTTTTTTTTCGCTATGGGTCTAGGCAAATTGCGGGTCAAGTTCCGTCAATCAACTCTTGCGTTGACTCTGAAAATTCATACTTTCATCCCTATTTCAAAATCTTTAAATGGTTGATTTGGAAGAAAAATCTATCCTATTATTTGCATCAGCCATCAAATATTTTCATTTCAAATTTCATCCAAAATCGGGCCAATAGATTAGCCGTGTAACAGACAGATGGACATCACCTGTTAATTAAATCAGCATATAGTTTCGCCCGCGTGATCTCAGCTTTTATCCCCTATTCGAGCCCCTTATGATTATCTGAACTTTCTGTTCAAT
Source organism: Dryas iulia moderata (assembly GCA_019049465.1). Classification (NCBI taxonomy): domain Eukaryota; kingdom Metazoa; phylum Arthropoda; class Insecta; order Lepidoptera; family Nymphalidae; genus Dryas; species Dryas iulia. Next base: position 5,888,644 of record CM032445.1, on the reverse strand, counting down.
CATTAATACAACTATTCCTATAGCACTCATGAATAGTGTAGATTTCTAATGGCGAAAGTATATTTCATGATCAGTTCAGGATTACTCAGATTCACCCGTACACACAAACATTACAAAACTTGACCTCTTAAGTATATTAGTTATTTATTAATTAATAGCTTCATGCTGTCACCCGCCACACATTCGGGTAGGAGAGGGAAACCCAGTGTTAAGACACCCGTCCCCCACTTTCCGCCAAATTCGGAGGCATTGTGTGCTAAGTGGCGGAAAACTTACGACCCCGCTTTACCTCGGCACCCAGAGCGAAAGAAAATGGAAACTATTAATATTTCCACTCGTCGCCGTGGAATCGAACCCACAACCAGTCGTTTACAGTCACACGCTTGTGCACTGGGCCACGACTGGCCACTATATGTATAGTATGGATAATAATTTCACTATATACATACGGTTCACCAGAATTCCCATTAATACTCGACTCGGGAGTCGAACCCCTTCCGTAGTCATCAGCTCTCTCAGTCACTGCTACAGATCTACCTATTATATCGTTAATCTGAAAAAAAAATAATAATTGAGACAGTCGTAGCATGTGGGCACAAAGTACGACTATAAACGACTGGTTGTGGGTTCGATTTCCCACTCGAGGAATGGAAATATTTAATATTTCCATTTTTTCACTCTGGTGTCGAGGCAAAGCGCAGCGTTGAGTTTCGCTATTTATCACACACTGCCTCCAGAATTCGATATATCTTCAAATTCAAGTTGAAAACTTAGTGTCAAGACTCTCCGTTCTATAGTTTTCATACAAATGCAACATTGTCTGATGTCCGGCACTCAAAGTTGGGCGTGTATATATATATATAATATATATATATATATATCTTATATATATATATTATCTATATATATATCTCTCTATATATATAGATCTATATATATATCTCTATCTCATATATCTATCTAGATATATATATATATATATATATATATATATAGCAGAGAAAGATATATGCAATGGATATTTTTAGAAAAAGTATAGAATATTAAGCGTAGCAGAACTCTTATATGCTTATAACAACTTTTTTTTTTTAGCTTCACGCTGTATCCTGCTCACATTCGGGTAGGCAGAGGGAACCTAGTGTTAAGACACTCCGTTCCTCACTTTCCGCCGAATTCGGAGGCATTGCGTGTTAAGTGGCGGACTTAACGCCGCGCTTTGCCTCGACACCAGAGCGAAGGAAATGGAAATATTAAATATTTCCACTCCTCGAATGGGAATCGAACGCACAACCAGTTGTTTACAGTCACACGTTTGTGCCACTGCGCCACGACTGGCGACTTTAGAAAATTACAAAAAATCGAAATTCTTACACGCTTAGACAATTTTTTTTTTATTATTGATAGACCGAAAGATACAAGGATATCAACTAAAAATAAAAAAAAAGAATTAAAAAAAATAAAAAAAACAAATGTTTTTTCCTTACTTTTAACACATTATCAACAATTCTGAATGTCGCACGTCCATTATCATCCGCCTCTATGTTACCCAAGTCACCCGCGTGCCTTTTCTCTGAGGGGTCGGAGGGACCCCCGTGAGGGGATTCGAACGGGTTGAAATGACCCCCTATTGATTTGCAACCCTGAAAATATTATATATAACAGAATATATAATAAAATTCTTTATTTCACAGTAAGATTAACAAAATTTTAACAATTAACAAAATTAACAAGTTTTGTAAAAATCTTTAAAAAAAGGAGGCTAGACGTTGAAAAAGATATTTAAAGAAACGTATCAAAATTTGAACGCAGCGGGATTCGAACCCGCGCCCCTGAATACCGTCTAGACGCTCTCACCGCTGAGCCATACGTTCTACTATCCGCTGCGTCGAAATTCTTATACACTTTGTTACAACGTTATTTTTGTTGTCAGCATCTCTGTAGAGAGATTTTCACAAATTTCTGCTACACAAAGACAATTCTACGAACAATCGTTTGGCGAGAGAGAATGCTATTTATTAAATACTTTTAAACATTTTTAAGTGTTATTCCACACTAAGGAAAATTGAAAATGATATATAAAGAAAACGTATTCAGGAGGCGCGGGTTCAAATCCTGCTGCGTTGAAATTCTTATACGTTTTCTTTAAACGTCTTTTTCAATTTTCCTAAGTGTGGAATAACACTTTAAAAATGTTTAAAAAGCTGTGTCAACGTATTTGAAGGGGTAGGGAGGAGAAAGATGGGAGAAGTACAAGAAGCACAAACAAATAATAAGGCCCCCAAACAATTTTAAAAGACGTCAGAGGCCAGTCGTGGCCCAGTGGCACAAGCGTGTGACTGTAAACGACTGGTTGTGGGTTCGATTCCCACTCGAGGAGTGGAAATATTTAATATTTCCATTTTCTTCGCTCTGGTGCCGAGGCAAAGCGCGGCGTTAAGTTCCGCCACTTAACACGCAAAAGCCTCCGAATTCGGCGGAAAGTGGGGAACGGAATGTCTTAACACTAGATTCCCTCTGCCTACCCTGCTGTGTGCGGGATACAGCGTGAAGCTATAAAAAAAAAAAAAAAAAGAGGCCCCCAAATAATTTTGAAGACTCACAGCACTCAAGTCCCCTGCATCATGCACATGGAGTCCATGGTACCCCTTTCCCAGCCCATCAACACTGCCCTCAGCCACGAGGGGGCCCTCGGGGGCCTGCTGGAACCTGATCACACCCAGCACTCTAGTCTTACAACACGACTGACTCGATATCATAGCGACAGCCGATTGGGCGTCTGAAATTTAAAAAAAAAAATAATTTGTATGTGTTTGTAAAGCGACTGGTTGTGGGTTCGATTCCCACTCGAGGGGTGGAAATATTGAATTGTTAAGTTCCACCACTTAACACGCAATGCCTCCAAATTCAGCGGGAAGTGGGAAACGGAGTGTTTTAATACTAGGTTCCCAGTGCCTATCCGAATGTGTGCGGGATACAGCGTGAAGCTAAAATTTTTTTTTTTTTTTTTTATGGAATAAAGGAGGCAAACGAGCAGAAGGCCCACCTGGTGTTAAGTCGTACCTTCGCCCATAGACGTCCACAACATTAGAGTTGTAGATGCGTTGCCAGCCTCGGGGATGTAGGACAGAAGGAGAGGAAGGATGGGAATGTTGGGGATAGGGAAGTACGTATAGATATATGTACATTTATTATACTAATTGATTAGTATTATAGAACCAACACATGAATGGTTGCCTGTAAGAGACCACTGAGTGACCGACTCACTCACCAGAGAGTGATAAGGCCGCCATCCATACTTATATTATAAATGCGAAAGTCTGTCTGTTTGTCTGTCACGCTTTCACGGCTAATCTACCGGTCCGATTTGGATGAAATTTAGAATGAAAGTAGAAAAAGTTACTGGTTCTAACATAGGCTACTTATTTTTTCAAAAATCAACCTCTAAACGGTTGAAATAGAGGATGAAAGTTTATATGAAAAATCTAAGCCGCTTGACCGATTGTAACAAAATTAGGTATAAATATAGTTGATAAGCTAAGCTTAAACATAGGCTTCTTCATTTTTCAAAAATCCACCCCCGAGGGTTGCAATATGAGGAAAAAGTTACGTAGTTCACGCGGCGAAGCCGGGAGCGGGCTGCTAGTTGCATATAATATTTAAAATATATTTTCTAATATTCTGTTAACTTTTATGTAGAACTAGCGGCCCGCTCTCGGCTTCGCCGCGTGAACTACGTAACTGCTGCGTTATATTGCAATCCTCGGTGGTGGGTTTTTGAAAAATAAAGTAGCCTATGTTCAAGCTTAGATTATCAACTATATTTATGCCAAAATTCATTATAAGTCAAGCGGTCCATATAAACTTTCATCCCCTAATTCAACCCTTTAGCGGTTGATTTTTGAAAAAATAAGTAGCCTATGTTAGACCCAGTAACTTTTACTACTTTCATTCTAAATTTCATCCAAATCGGACCCGTAGAATAACCGTGAAAGCATGACTGACAAACACACAGACTTTCGCATGTATAATATAAGTATGGATAGAGTATTATTATAAAATGTATTTAAAATAAAATTAAAGAACAGGTTATTTTCCGCACTTAGCGGCTTTGTCAGAGAAGACATAGTGTTAAGACACTCCGTATTTCACTTTTCGCTAGTAGACTTTGTGTGTTGTGCGGAACTCAACGCCGCGTATTGTCTTAGCGACCAAAACGAAGAAATGTAGTAAATATAGTAAACATAACCACTTGAGATAATATTATAAAATATATAAAAAAATATAAGGGGCTATGGGGTCGCAGTAACAGCTTCTGACTGACTGTAAACGCAATTAAATATTCCCACTCGAGGAGTGGAAATATTTAATATTTCCATTTTCTACCCTCTGGTGTAGAGGCAAAGCGCGGCGTTAAGTTCCGCTACTTGCCTACTTGCCTACACGAAATGCCTCGAAATTCAGCGGAAAGTGAGAAACGGAGTGTCTTAACACTAGGTTCCCTCTGTCTAGCCTGCTGTGTGCAGGATACAGCGTGAAGCTAAATAAAAAAAATTGGAGTTCCACCACTTAACAATTTTTTCTCTCTGAAATTGAAATACGGAGTGTCTTAACTCTTAGTTATATATAACAAAACCACGACTTACCACCAAACCCTTGTAACACGGTCCTTTTCCCGGAACTTTTTGACACTAAGTCTAATACAACTGCACTTGGCAAAGTGGTCTCGACTATTACGGCGCCATCTTTGAAAATTGCCTAAAAAAAAATGTATACTAATATTATATAGTGTCGAGGCTAAACGCGGCGTTAAGTTACGCCACATAACACGCAATGCCTCCGGAATTCGGCGAAGCGTGGGGAACGGAGTGTCTTAACACTAGCTACCCAAATGTGTGCGGGATACAGCGTGAAGCTAATATTATAAATGCGAAAGTCTGTCTGTCTGTTTGTCTGCTACGCTTTTACAACTAACATGCTGACCCACTTTGAATGAAATTCATAATAAAAATAGTTGAAGACATAGGGTTAAATACTCATCCTTTCTGAAATTAACCCCTAACAGGATTGTAAAAGGGGATGACATTTTTTATGAACCGCTTGAATGATACTGATAATGTTCTCAAAATTAATAGTTGATGATGCGAGGTAGAACAGGCTGTTTTAAAAAAGCAACTATTAAGGGGTTGAAGTAGCGGATAAGCTTCAAGAGAGTCGCCTGAGATGGTATGGCCACGTTGCACGCCGGCCTGAGAGTTATGTCGGAAGAATTTGCCTTGATATGTCTGTCCCTGGAGCAAGACCCCCAGGACGCCCAAGAAAGCGATGGCTGGACACCGTGAAGCAGGATATGAGAGCCAATGGACTTACCACCGAGGATGCCAAAGACCGTGCAAAGTGGAGGAGGTTGAGCAGGAAGGCAGACCCTGGCTAAAACTGGGATAGTTGCCAGGAAGAAGAACTATTAAGGGGTTGAAATGGGGGGATGAAAATTATAATATAGTTTACGCGATAGAAGTCACAAGTAGCTTGTACATATAATAAAACAGTATGGCAGAACTGCTGGACCGATTTGAATGAAACTATTTTGGTTATATAGCTTTTAAACTTAGACAGGCCTTGAGGTGTAATCGATTTTGAAGAGAACACCTGATGTAGAACCACAACAGAGCAGCTATACTATAAGATATAAGGAGATTGCGTCTTAACTAAAGCGTAGTTTAGCGTGATGAGTATTTAAATGGGAAGTCATTAATTCACATAGTTGAGTCCAGTCGTGGCTCGTGGGCACAAAGTGTCACTGTAAAGCGACTGGTTATGGGTTCAATTCCCACTTGAGGAGAGGAAAGATTTAAAATTTCCATTTTCTACGCTTCGGTGTCGAGGCAAAGTGCGGCTTTAAGCTCCGCCACCTAACAAACATGCCTTGAAATTCGTCGAACGGAGTGTCTTAACACTAGGTTCCCTCTGCCTACCCGAGTGTGTGCGGGATACAGCATGAAGCTAAAAAAAAGTTAAATAATGGAACTCCTTACCTCTGTAACACCGTCTTGCGTTTTCAATTCTTTTAGTGTTTTATTCACTAACTGTTCATCGGGTGTAGGACCAAAATCAACCAATAATTCCAGCTAAAAATTAAAAATACTTATTAAAAATCATATTTTTTTCTACATATCTGAATAATCAGAGAGAACCTAGTGTCAAGACACTCCGTTCTCCACTTTTCATCTAAATTCGAGTCTTTGCAAGCTTAGTGACGGATTTAAGTACAGAAAAATCAGAAAAATGAGAAATAAGTAAATTATGGAAGTAAATTATTATTTCGCCGAATGGGAATAGAACCCAAAACGAATAGCAAATACATTAAGACACTTCACTTTGCCACGACGGACTTAAATTAAAAATCTTATACTGCCCAAAACTATATTAATAATAAAATATTATATTAATATTCTTCAAAGTGTGATGTATATTACTTACAATATATGTATATCAGGTATTCTGTACAATCCCTAGCCAATGTACAAAATTTTTTTACCCACGTAATGTACAAAATTCCTAGGTAGTTGAATACCCAGGGTCAAACATAGCCTACTATTTTTTTTTTGGAAATCAACCCCAAAAGAGTTGAGACAGGGGATGAAATTTTGTAAGAGAAGTCTTTTTTTTTACAATTTAATTTTTATACCACTATTGACATAAGGTCTGCACCATTTTTTAAAATAATCTTTTTTTTAATATATAAATTCCTTTTTTCATTAACAATATCAGAGCTTAAAACTAAGTTTATACCATAAGAGAGTGCAGTTTTCTTTCAGTATTAATCTAATCTCTTAAATATTAAATGTAATATGAAAAATCTTAAACTACTTGAATGATTTTTAATTATTTTTTCTAAAGGATAGATAGACGACACAAGGACACACAGGGATGGTGGCCTATGTCCATAAAATGAATATTTCCTGAATATTTTCGACCTTCTATACATTCCCTAGGTATTGTGTAGGATAGTGGATCACACACATCACCAGTAACATAAGATATAACAGAAAATCTTAGTATGTTTATTTACAAAAGCTTTCTTATTGGAATAGTATGAAATTTAGTTAGGTGAACATTATAAATATTCTGTTCAATCATAATAAAATATAACCTATAGCACTCTTGAATAGTGTAGCTTTCTAATTGTGAAAGAATTTTTTGGGAGTTTTTTAGTATTCCCAAAGATTAGACAAAGATTATTATTTAGCTCAAAGGTTATAAAAAATAGTTAAAATAATATATATATATAAAGATTAAATGAATTAGATATCTTCATGCATACATGCATGTTTAATCCACACATTAATATTAAAATCAAATATTACACCTTTGAAATGGGACTACCGTCACAGAATGTTGATCTGAACTTTTTGTACAAAAACATCATCTCGTCACTGGCCAATATTTTGAAAGATATCAAATCAGAAATGACACATGAAAGAAAAGCATAAAATTAGGAATATTTATGTTTAAAAATAACAAACAGATAATATTATTAGCTATTAAATACTCTTGTGAGTCTCTACATGTGACCACAGACTAACGTAAAGTAATCAAAACTTTGGGTTTTTAAAAATATATTTTGGTATACCAAAGATATATGTGATTTTTAAAAGGACTGCTATAACCAATGTAATCTATTAAGTTGTCATTAAAATGTGCCAAAAAGTTCATAGAAAATATTCAATTTAATTAAGATATAGATCCAAACTATAGCTTTTTCCCACATAGCAGGACAGACTGAGAGAACCTAGTGTCATGACACTCCTTTCTACACTTTCTGCTGTAACACTATGGATGGTCTATGCAAATTAATAATCAAAAATATTTTGGTTTAAATATTGCTCAAAAATGTTACAATGACATTCAATTTGTCCGTTCTACCAAACCAATAACTGTTGAAGATTGTAGTGGAACATACTACATTATTATTTTAAAACATTTAGAGAGAACTGTGAATGAGGATTTTTACATTAATTACTAAAAATATTTGAAAATTCATAAAATAATTAAATAATTTTCTTACAATTGATATTAAATAATGATTTAATTTTATCATTGGATAAGAGTTGTAATCACGTTTCATTAATTTTGTGCACAATCACGCATTAAAGCACCAAGGGCACTTAAAATTTTGAAAAGTATACTTAATTACTAAAAACATACCTTTGAAGTATACATATTTAGGGATATTAATTATTCTTATTATTTCTCTATTTTTTCAAATATGAAACTTATTTAATAATAATTAAATAAATACTTTAATATATTATTTTCACGTATTTTCTAGAACAATAACACAACACAACTGACAAACGTCGAACCGGTAATGAAACTGTCAATGTCAAAAATGGATTCCTAGATTATATATTGTATGTTTATTTTTAATTCACAAATTGTAAAGCTACAGTAAAGTCTTTTAATCACTAAATCATTTATATAATAATGAATGTAAAATATAAGGGTCAATAAAACTATATTTATTATTTAACATTTATTTATACACATTTTCTTATAAAAATATAGGGTTAATAAATTAAAACATGAAATAAATTAGTATGGTAAGATTTGTTTTTTTTTCTTCATCGTCCATTTAAGCAAGGTGGCATAGACCATACTCTCTGAAAATAAAAATAAAACATTTTTATTAAACGCTTGAGGCTTTGCATGAGTGAATAATAAAATGAAATGTATAAAAACTGAAATATTTTGTCTTTTTCTTTTAAATTAGGCCATCAGAGTCTGTACGGGCAGTGTCCTACTGTAAACATTATGAATGTGTGACTCATTCCACTTGGGAGATTATAATTTACATTTTTTTCGTTCTGGTGCGTAAGATAAAGTTTGGCGTTGAGTTCCGCCACTCAACACGTAATGTCTGGATTTCAGGCGATGCTTGAACGGAATGTCTTGACACTGGGTTCTCTCTGACTACTCCCCGCTGCGGGGAAAAGACACCTTTTTTAAATTTATTATAGTCGTGAAAACTATGAAAAACGATGAATTTAAGTCAATAATACAACTGCAGCATTTGCCCAAATTTAATTGCAATTAAAAATTAAATATTAACAATTGATCATTTGTTTTTGCTAAAATTAAGACTTTTACTCATTTATTTTTAGGTATTTGCGATTTTCTTATAATTCTCCCATAAACAAATAATTAATTATTATTATTTTATTGTTAATTGCAATTAAATTTAGCCAAACAATGATGCACGTTACCTCTCTATAGTCAGATTCGGCGATTACAGGCTTCAAGTTCGCAACTTTCTTCATTGGAGTTTCGTCCATGTTGTGTATAATTTTGTAGACCTCAGAGCGTTGTAAGTGGTCGAGGGGAGGCGGGGGCTTCTCGTACTTCATGAAGTTTACTCTGAATTAAAAAATAGATGTTAAAATTATGACCATGCGGCCATTCGTGGCGGAGTGGCACAAAGTGTGAGTGTAAAGCGATTGGTTGTGGGTCCGATTCCCACACAATGGAATGGAAATATTAAATATTTCCATTTCCTTCGCTCTGGTGTCGAGGCAAAGCGCGGCGTTAAGTTCCGCTCATTAACACGCAACGCCTCCGAATTCGACGGAAAGTGGGGAACGGAGTGTCTTAACACTAGGTTCCCTCTACCTACCCTCTAATGTGTGCGGGATACAGCGTGAAGCTAAAAAAAATTTTTTTTAACAGTGTCACGCTTTGTCTCGCATAGTCACAGAGGACTTAGTGTTGAGACACTCCCCTCTCTACTTTCCACCCGGAAATGTTTCGGACATTAGGTGTAGAGTGGCAGAATTCAACGCCACGCTTTGTTATAGACGCCATATCGAAGAAATGAAAATTTAAACAACCATTCCCCAGCAACTATCAATATATGATATATGTAAGTAACAAAATCAGATTCACCCAATAGCTTTTCCCTTAATGACTTCAGCCTGAGCTGTCAACGTCTCCTGGATCTGCTCCTCATCGTACTCCTCATGAGACCGTCTCCATTTCCTTCCACCAGAGAAGACCAGAGGTCTTTCCTTAGGAGCCGGTCCGAAGGCAGGTTGGGGACGAGGCGACTGACTCCTGGCCCTCCTGACCTCCATCAGCTGAGCTTTTGGTGCCGGTTCGATATTAATTTTGTGGGTTATCTCCTGAATTATAATATTTTCAAACATTTTTGAAATGTTATTCCACACTTAGGAAAATTGATAAAGACTTTTGGAAAACGTATAAAAATTTGAACGCAGCTGGATTCGAACCCGCGCCTCCTGAATACCATCCAGGCGCTCTCACCACTGAGCCATGCGTTCTACTACCAGCTGCGTCGAAATTCTTATACGCTTTATTACAACTTATTTTTGTTGTTAGCATTATAATATTTTAAGTTTTAGTTTTGTAAGTGTAAAATAAGGAAATTATTCTATTTTTGTGAGCAGTCTTTATATACCTTTTCCCATATCAGGGTAGACAGAGAGAACCTAGTCAAAACACTCCCTTCTATATTTCCCTTATGGGAATGAGGATTGAGTGTTGAGAGGCGGAAGTAGATGTCGCGCTTTGTATTTCGTACCAGAATGAAGAAATTAAAATTTAAATATCATTCCCCATTAGTGGGAATAGAGCCCACAACCATCGCGTTTTATTCAGACGCTGTCCCACTGCGCCACGACGGACTCGTTTATTTTTTTAAATATCTTTATAAAGATCAGTCGTGGCCAGTCGTGGCCCAGTGGCACAAGCGTGTGACTGTAAACGACTGGTTGTGGGTCGATTCCCACTCGAGGAGTGGAAATATTTAATATTTCCATTTTCTTCGCTCTGGTGCCGAGGCAAAGCGCAGCGTTAAGTTCCGCCACCTAACACGCAATGCCTCCGAATTCGCCGGAAAGTGAGAAACGGAGTGTCTTAACACTAGGTTCCCTCTGCCTACCCTGCTGTGCCTACAGCGTGAAGCTATAAAAAACTAACACTTTAAAATGTAAATAAGTCATACCCTCTCCTTCTCCATCCTTATCTTCTCTTCTAGCATTTTCTTTACTTCTTCCTTCTTGACAATCGCTAATTCTTCTTCAGTCAGGCTCGGCTTAGTGACTCTTATTTCGACTGCTCTCTCCGGCGTCCTACATTTGACCTCTACAGGTTTCTCGATGTGTATAAACTTTTCTCTGTTCTCTTCTCTCTCCGAGGTGTCTATTTCTGTTATTTCTATTGAGTCTGATGGTTCTTCTGGGATTTTTTCTATGGGATGTATTATTTCTAAAAAAATATAGTAATTTGAGCCCTTTGTGAGACATATGTATGTGGGTTCGATTTCTACTTAAGCAAATGATTATATACTAGCGGAAAAAATTAAAGGATCGTAAAAATTTACCAAATTTTTTGAGATTTTTTAAGTGCTTTTATTTTTCTTAAAAATGGTCGCACTGAAATAAAAAAAAACAAGCATCTTAAAGCTTCTAGTTTTGAGATATTAAGATGAATAAGTTTTTCAAGTAACGCGTCCCGCTCTATTCTAATGAATATCGATAAAAAAACGAAATGCTTAAAATTATAGTTTGAAATAAAAACACCATTAATAATTTATAATCTTTAAGCTTTAAAATGCTTGTTTTTTTAATTACAACGTTAAAGTTAAGAAACATATAGCATATACATATAGCTTTTAAAAAGCTTTAAAATATTTACAATTTATGGTCCTTTAATTTTTTCTTCTATTTTTATTTCTTCTTCTGGTACCTAAAGGTGGCGTTGAATTTTCCCACTCAACACATAACTTTTTGAGTTCGGGGGAAAAGTGAAGAACGGAGTGTCTTAACACTAGGTACTCTCTGTCTACCCTACTATGCGGGGAAAAGCGTAAAGCTAAAAAAACTTGAAAAATACATTTAGAAAGCGCAAACGAACGCAGCGGGATTCGAACCCGCGCCTCCTGAACACCTACTAACTGCTAACAACAAAATATATAATTAAGTTGTAATAAAGCGTATAAGAAATTCGACGCAGCTGGTAGTAGAACGCATGGCTCAGTGGTGAGAGCGCCTGGACGGTATTTAGGAGGCGCCGGTTCGAATCCTGCTGCGTTCAAATTTTTATACGTTTTCTAAATGTCCTCATCATTTTTTTTAAGTGTGGATTAACACTTTTGGAATACACAAAAAATGTTTAAAAGTTTAAAAAACTTAATTCTTGAATTTGATTGCACAGTAACTTTATTAGATTATTAGCGTATGTTCTACATTTTTGACACTTTTCCCGGATTTCAGGGTAGTCAGAGTCAGAGAGTCAGATCACTAGGAGTGCTACGACACTCCGTTCTCCAGGCACCATCCGAAATCAAGATTTAACGTGTTAAGTGGTATAACTTAACGATGCGCTTTGTCGTACGTATCAGAACAGAAAAACAGGTATTTTATAATTAGCAAACGCCTCTTTGCTCTGCATGGCGGGAAGAGCTGAGTAAAATATATATTTAACGTTGTTACATGTTAAAAAACGTTTGAAAAGCAAACACTTAACACTAACATAACACTTAACGTTCCACAGCCTAAGTCTATGGGCACTTTTTGACCATTTAATTACCATTTATTCAAAAACTACAATTACAATTGTCACCAAAAAACTTCACAGCACACAAGACACTGTGCTCGATATCCCTCACTGTGACAAATGTCAGAGGTCTACTACAAATAGCCCAGGAAGAGTTAAACCACAACGAAATACACTTTTGACCAGTAAGAGTTTCATTTCGCTCAGCTCAATCACTCGCTCGTGGGAATCGAATTCACAACCATCGCTTTTACAGACAGACGCTGTCCTCTATTTTTGGTATCCCAAAATCCTTATAAATAAAAGTCGATCGACAGTTTTTATGTGGGCATATGATGGAGTTTCTTTTTTTTTATTATTTATTTATTTACTCACACACACATAGAAACATCTTAAATACTATAATTACAATTTATAACTTACAAGCTAACAAAATAATGTAAAAATCAATTGGCCATTGTGGCCAGTCGTGGCGCAGTGGCACAAGAGTGTGACTGTAAACGACTGGTTGTGGGTTCGATTCCCACTCGAGGAGTGGAAATTATATTTCCATTTTCTTCGCTCTGGTGTCGAGATAAAGCGCGGCGTTAAGTTCCGCCACTTAACACGCAAGCCTCCGAATTCGGTGGAAAGTGGGGAACGGAGTGTCTTAACACTAGGTTCCCTCTGCCTACCCTGCTGTGTGCGGGATGAAGCTATTTAATTTAATTTAATTTTAATTGTAATATATTTATATATACATAAATAAAACGAAAAGGAACATTACCTCTTGGTGGTTTGCTTATTTCAATGAAGCGTTCTTGATGTACTTCTTTGAAGGAATCCTGAAAGTAAATATTCAATTGCTTATATAATAATTACTTAAATACTAATATAATAAAGAGGTATAGTCTGTAAGTTTGTGTGTAAGGGGTGATCTGAGGAAATACTGAACCGATCGTGAAAATACTTTCACAATTAGAAAGCTACACTATTCAGGAGTGCTATAGGATATGTTTTATTATGATTGAACAGAAAGTTTAGAGAATTCCAAAGGGGCTCGAATAGGGGGATAAAAGCTTCACATCACGCGGGCGGGTCGCTAGTCCTTAATATATTTGAAGCGTAGGACTATTTTAAAACAAAAGTTCTGTAAGAGACGTTATGGACATCTTCTTCGAGACTTAAGTTCTAAATTTCTTTAATTTTTTTTTGAGCTTCACGCTGTTTCCCGCACACATTCGGGTAGGCAGAGGGAACCTAGTTTTAAGACACTCCATTCCCCACTCTCCGCCGAATTCAGAGGCATCGGTCGCTAGTTTAAAATATGTATAAAAAGTTAAAACGAAAGATTTAATTATATTTTCCCCCAGTGTAAGTGAAGTGCCAATGTGTGGCCAGTCGTGGCGCAGTGGCACAAGCGTGTGACTGTAAACGACTGGTTGTAGGTTCGATTCCCACTCGAGGAGTGGAAATATTTAATACTTCCAATTTCTTCGCTCTGGTGTCGAGGTAAAGCGCGGCGTTAAGATCCGCCACTTAACACGCAATGCCTCCGAATTCGGCGGAAAGTGGGGAACGGAGTATCTTAATACTAGGTTCCCTCTGCCTACCCTGCTGTGTGCGGGATACAGCGTGAAGCTAAAAAATAATTATTTATTACTTACCATTTGATTAATTTGCTCCATCTGTTGGGACACAGCGTCTAGTTTATCTTTGATTAGACGTGGCAGTTCAGACAGGGCTGCTAGTTGTTCCCTCATTTGTGCCATTCTTCGCTCAATGGAAGCATTTGGATCTAAGAACATTAAGTATATCTTAATATTAAATTAACCAGGTATGTTATTTTCTTTTTAGTTTCACGCTGTATCCCGCACAGAGGGAACGTAGTGTTACGACACTCCGTTCTCCATTTCCCGCCGATTTTGAGGTATTAAGTGGCGAAACTCAACGCCGCGTTTTGCCCCGACACCAGAGCGAAGAAATAGGAAGTATTAAATATTTCCATCCTCGAGTGGGAATCGAACCCCCAACCAGTCGCTTACAGTCACACGTTTGTGGCACTTCACCACGACTGGCCCCGCTTATTATATTATACGCTTATTTTATTTTTATTTATTTGAAACACGGATTCGAATCCTGCTGTGTACATTTTTTTATTCGTTTTACAAAAATTCAATACCTTTTTCAATTTCCCAATAGTAACTATTTAATAGTTAATTCTTTAGTTATAGTTACAAAGTCATGATATCATTACAGAGAGAATATATAACATGCAGTAGGAATTTTAAATTGAAATTGTATTACCAGTAATTTTGACTGGTCTGGTAACACTTTTTTTTAGCTTCACGCTGTATCCCGCACACATTCGGGTAGGCAGAGGGAACTTAGTGTTAAGACACTCCGTTCCCCACTTACCGCCGAATTCAGAGGCACTGCGTGTGAAGTGGCGGAAATTGACGCCGCACTTTGCCTCGACACCAGAGCGAAGAAATAGGAAGTATTAAATATTTCCACTCCTCGAGTGGGAATCGTACCCACAACCAGTCGTTTACAATCACACGCTTGTGCCACTGCACCACGACTGGTCCTAAACTTTCAAATTATTAAAATAATTTCTCCTTTACAATTATAATATTTTTTTTAATTATTTTGTACTCACCTATCATACTGTCTATTGTTTTCATTATTTCCTCCGTTAGGTTTCTTGTGTCCATTTTGTTCTGCTACTTGATCTAGAAAAGAAATCCTTTTTAAAATATTTTTTTTGTTAACTTGATTAATCGCGTATGTATATTTGGTATTCTTTTTTTAGCTTCACGCTGTATCCCGCACACAGCAGGATAGGCAGAGAGAACCTAGTGTTAAGACACTCCGTTCCCCACGCACCGACGAATTCCACAAGTATTGTGTTAAGTGGCTGAAGTCAACGACTAATAAATTAGGGACATTTTTTTTTTTTTTTTTATTGAATAAAGGAGGCAAACGAGCAGAAGGACCACCTGATGGTAAGTGGTTATTTTCGCCCATAGACATCCACAACACTATAGGTGTTGAGGATGCGTTGCCGACCTTGGGGGTGAAGAAGGGAAGAAGGAAGATGGGATGGGAATGGTGGGAATAGGGAGTGAGCTGGCTTACATGCCATCGAACCGGAACACATCATCAGATATTTGGCGGTTCGTCCTTCGTCGTTATTTACAAGGCGTATGGACATATTTATATGTATAAGGCATTCAACCAAACCAATAACTATTGAAGCTAGTAGTGGAACATACTACATCATTATTTTAAAACATTTAGAGAGAACCGTGAATGAATAGCTTCACGCTCTATCCCGCGATAAATGTGAAACAAGAACTTATTAAAAGATTGAAATGAATTTTGACCTCCGTTAATTTTTTAAAGAATTCGGAAATAATTGATCTTTGTCTCAAGCGGGAATTGAACCCAGGATCATTCTTATTTACAGTTACACAACTTACAAGAAATGTGATTTTCATATAATAATAATAAAATATAGGCAGACAGTCGTGGCTTGTGGGCACAAAGTGTGACTGTAAACGCGACTGGTTGTAGGTTCGATTCCCACTCGACGAGAATATTTCCTATATTTAATATTTCCATTTCGCTCTGGTATCAGAGGTAAAGCGCGGCGTTTAGTTCCGCCACTTAACACGCAATGCCTCTAGAATTCGTCGCTGTATGGGGAACGGAGTGTCTTAACACTAGGTTCCCTCTACCCTGCTGTGTGCGGGATATAATGAAGCTAAAAAATATATATAGAAATTTCTCCTATCAAGCGTAAAAAACGGAGAGCGGAGAGATATGAAAGAGGAGAAATTAAAAAAAAATGACACTTACATAATACAACTTGTACGACCAACAACTTTATATATACTGAAAAAATTCTGACCATTGGTTGCCAAAAATTTTTGCAACAATTCAATTTGAAGCCAAAAGATTGTCTTTATTCGTTTAAATATAGATTTAAGCGCCATTGTTGTGTTGGAGCGTGTTGTTTTACTATTTTTAGGGTCGCAGGTTCAAATTTTGAAGATTTTCGTGTTTTAGCTTCACGCTGTATCCCGCACACATTCAAGTAGGCAGAGGGAATACAGTGTTAAGACACTCCGTTCCCTACGCAGTGAAAATTGTTGAGTAGTTTGTCCCCTCGAAGTGAAAATAATTGAAGATCAAATAGGGCTTATGATTGGAAAATAAACCCCTAAAGGGTTAAATTAGGGGGTGAAAGTTTATATAAAAAATTGTTCATTTCCATGTACGCAGAGGGAATCTAGTGTTAAGACACTCCGTTCCGAACACACCGCCGAATTTTGAAGGTATTGCGTGTTAAGTGGCGGAACTTAACGCCGCGTTCAGTCTGGTTTAGTATGATTGAGAAATTTAAGTAATTAAATTATGAACATACCCCCGAGTGTGTATCGAACCCACAACTATCGCCTTTATACGCTGTCACTTAGACACGACAGGTTTCAGATCTGAGACTAAGTCTTATGAATCTTTATTACCCAGTTTTAAAGGGACCTGAGGGTGGTCTAGCACCCAAAAATTTAAACTATTTAAAACATTTTTTAATACGAAAATAATGACTCATGCTTTCAAATTTGTATATACTTATTTTATTACTTATTAACTATACAAATATGATTATTTTTTACATTTGTAAAGTGTTATTCCACACTTAGGAAAATTGAAAAAGACAGTTAGAAAACGTTTAACAATTTGAACGCAGCGGGATTCGAACCTGTATAGGAATTTCGACGCAGCGTGTAGAAGAACGCATGGCACAGTGGTGAGAGCGCCTGGACGGTATTCAGGAGGCGCGGGGTTCGAATCCCGCTGCGTTCAAATTTTTATACGTTTTCTAAATGTCTTTTTATAATATAAACATTATTATTTTTTTATTAATAAAATGCCTCTGAACTTTCCCTCCCCAATGAAATGGGCCTGACTGATGAAGCTGGCATTATCTCTCTCACTACGTCCACGTTGTAAATACAGAAAAAAAAATAGACTTTTTGAAAATACTAGACCACCGGGTCCGCTCAAGTAACGTAAAAAATACTTATCCATACTAATATTATAAATGCCAATGTCTGTCTGCCTGTTTGTTTGTCTGTCTGTTATCTTTTTACGGCTAATATACCGGACCGTTTTGGATGGAGTTCAGAGTGAAAATAGTTGAAGACCCAGGGACTCATAGTTTCGAAAATCAACCCCTTTAGGCTTGAATGAGGGAGTGAAAGCTTATATAAATAAACGGTTTTTGTTTTTCTTTAGCTTCACGCTATATCCCGCACACATTCGGGTAGGCAGAGGGAACCTAGTGTTAAGACACTCCGTTCCCCACGCACCGCCGAATTCTGGAGGCATTGCGTGTTAAGTGGCGGAACTTAACGCCGCGATTTGCCTCGACACCAGAGCTAAGAAAAGTGAAGAGTGGAAATGTTAAATATTTAGACTCTTCAAGTGGGAATCGAACCCACAACCAGTCGCGTTTACATTCACACCTAGGTGCCTCTGTGCCACGACTGGCCACTGGACTGGACCAGTAGATATTTTTTTTTTTTTATGGAGTAAAAGAGGCAAACGAGCTGAAGGCCCACCTGGTGTTAAGTGGTTACCTTCGCCCATAGACATCCACAACATTTAAGTTATGGATGCGTTGCCAGCCTTGGGAATGTAGGACAGAAGGAGGGAGGAAGGATGGGGATGGTGGGAATAGGGAGATATTGGATATGGAATACTCATACATCCATCCATGTCTATCTTTGACGTCTCTATTAATATATTTAAAAAAAGTGTTTGCATTGTGTGATAGCAAACTAGCAAACTTTTTTTAAGCTTGATCGATTGATAAATAGGGGACATATTTTGACTATAATTGCGATAATAGTGGGTTTGATTCCCGCTCGGGGGTATTTTAATATATTCTTTTAACATTTTGTTTAAAGTGTTATTCCACACTTAGGTATTCAGGAGGCGCGGGTTCGAATCCCGCTGCGTTCAAATTTTTATACGTTTTCTAAATGTATTTTTCAATTTTAATATATTCTTTACCATTGTGGCCACCATTGTGGCCAGTCGTGGCCCAGTGGCAGAAGAGTGTGATTGTACGTTTACAGTACAGACTGTACGTTACCAGTCGTTACTGGTTGTGGGTTCGATTCCCACTCGAGGAGTGGCAATTAAATTTCCATTTTCTTCGCTCTGGTGTCGAGGTAAAGCGCGGCGTTTAGTTCCGCCACTTAACACGCAAGCCTCCGAATTCGGCGGAAAGTGGGGAACGGAGTGTCTTAACACTAGGTTCCCTCTGCCTACCCTGCTGTGTGCGGGATATAGCGTGAAGCTATTTAATTTTATTTACTTTTTATTCTTTACATTTCTTTATCCCAGTATGTAAGAAATTCCTTCACTAACGTATTAGTAGCTACAGTCTTTGCTTAGTTATTAAAATGTATTTTTTTTTTTTAGATTAAATTATTTTTTTGTTTTCTTGTCTTAATTTTAAATAATGGTACTATGTATGTTTATGATTTTTTTTAGCTTCACGCTGTATCCCGCACACATTCGGGTAGGCAGAGGGAATCTAGTGTTAAGACACTCCGTTACCCACGCTTGTCTTAATTTTAAATAATGTTACTATGTATATTTGTATGTTAAACTGAACATATTTTTATGCATGTGGTACTCACCTTAAAAGATAATGCATTTAAATAGAAGATTTAAAAAAATGTATAAAGAGTTGTATATTGTCCATCGTAATTGCCACTAATAAATAAACTAATTTAGATTTGGTGTGTGGAGAACGGAGTGTCTTGACACTAGATTCTCTCCGACTACAGAAATATAGAAAAAAATTGAAGCTGTGAGAGAAAACACATATAACAACGTATAGCTTTGCGCTGTATCCCGCACATAGCGGGGTAGACAGAGGGAAGCTAGAGTTAAGACACTCCACCCTCCACTTTCCGCCAAATTCGGAGGCATTGCGTGTTAAGTGGCGAAACTTAACGCCGCGCTTTGCCTCGACGCCAGAGCGGAGAAAATGGAAATACTAAATATTTCCACTCCTCGAGTGGGAATCGAACCCACAACCAGTCGTTTACAGTCACACGTTTGTGCCACTGTGCCACGATTGGTCCCAAAATAACAACGTATAGAAATAATGAAACACAAAACATATGAAATATTTATTATATTTACATTTATTTCTCTTTTTTTTATAATTATAACTTTGGTCTTTGACCTTTGATCTTCATGTTAAGAATACCTGAAAAAAAGAAAGAATAAAAGTTATTTAAAATGTGCCAGAAGCTTCATGTTGTTTTGTTGCGAAAAGAAGTTTCTTTTTTTAAATTTATTTGACAATTTTTGACTTTATGGGGCCAGTAGTGGCACAGAGGCACAAAGTGTGACTTTAAAGCGACTGGTTGTGGGTTCGATTCCCACTCGAGGAGTGGAAATAATGATTATTTCCATTTTCTTCGTTCTAGTGTCCGCCACTTAATACGCAATGCCTCCGGAGTTCGTCGGTGTGTGGGGAACGGAGTGTCTTAGCACTAGGTTCCCTCTGCCTACCCTGCTGTGTGCGGGATAGAGCGTGAAGATAAAAATAAAAATGGAAAACTAGTTAAACAGTTTATATCCTCTATTTCGTAGCCCTAAAGAGTTAGTTTTTTAAAAATCTAAGTAGCGTATTTGACCTTGTGTCGTTTACTGTCTTTTTTTAGGTTCACGCTGTATCCCGCACACATTCGGGTAGGCAGTGGTCACCTGTTGTATGCGGGATAAAGACCAACCATAAAAAAATATATTTAAGAAGTTAATGCTTACTTGTTATTGTAGTACACAATTCTTGTTGCAACTCTTCTAATAATAATTCTTCTTCCAAAATCTAGTCTATTTAAAACATCATAACATCTTCTTCTTACATTAATTCTTCTTTATTCCTCTAATATCTAAAGAAGACTTCTTCTAAGTCTTCGCAACTCAATACCGTATACTTGTAAATGCCTTACAGTAACTTCTAAAAACTAAAAATTTGCCAATCGACATCAACTATTCTATTTTGCATTCACTACCATTCTTGTTTTCTAAAATGTTGCCCTTCCAAGTTAAATTCAAAATGGTCTACGTACGAAATTATATAAAAACCCAAAAAAAAGTTGTCTTTTTCCATATTTCTTCTAAAATATGAACAAAACTACGATCAACTTAGAAATTTAAATATCCCACTTTTTCCTCCACTTTTAGAGTATACTGGAACAGTGTGGTCTGGAGAAGTGGGGGGAGTGATGAAAGGTGGACTGTACAGGATTCTCTCTATTGTCGTCCTGATGTGAGGAATGAGACCGCCTTTAAGAATAATATCTTCTGCCAAACCTTCTGGGCTAAGAGAACAGTCCCTTGGAATATATTCTGAAGGTTCAGGCATTTTGGTTTGTAGCCTGAAGATATATTCGTCTGTTAAAGGGGTAGGGGGGAGGGTTGGTGGTGAAGGTGATTTCACATCGATTCCTTCTTTTCTTTCTATGTCAGTTTTTATTGATAGTTTCTTGTGAGATTCAGAAGATGATTTGGCACTTGACTGAATATCCTCCTGTGCTTGTATATCTAAATGTTCCAAGTTTGCTCTGTTTTTGGTCGCAGTGCTTACTTTAGTTGAACTCATTCTCGTTGAACCTCCTTCCACTGATCTCGTTTCTAACAAACTTGTTTCCATGGTCGCACCTTCCACTAGACTACTTTCTATAGCCCTACTTTCAGCAGACACTTTTGAACTAACGTCTAAAGACGCGGCCACTTTAGATTTCTTTTTTGATGCAGCAGCTTGTAATTTAACTTCTCCACTCGACTGAATTTTGGTATCCGTATCCATTTCTGCTATTTCTAATGTGTGAATTTTGTCGGATTCCATATACTGCGCTGTATCTGCGAACTTTACTGCCTTAGCACTTTTTCTTGTAATATGTTCTTTTAAGTCTGCATCCTCAACGGACATAGAATATCCATATGAGCTTTGCGCGACAGAGGCGGCATGTATCGCTTTTAATGACTGAGCTTCAGAAGATGAAAAAGATGCGAGAGATTGGTTTTGTGATAAAGCCATTAGTGCCGTGGAAAAGTGTAATTGTCTTACATCTTCATAATCATCAATTTCTATCACCTCTATATCATTTGTTTCTGATTCTAACTGTGCCATTGCTAAGTCTTGCAAAATTAAAGTTAAGCTTGCATCTAGATTTTGTATAGTGGATGTCTGAACCTTAGACTTCAGTTTTAATGAGGCTTCTTCGAAAACATCTCGGAAACGTCGGTATCGTGACATTAATGATGCTTTAATATTAAAGAAATATTCTTCTAATATAGGAGTTAGTGGTGAAGATGCCATTGAAGAAGAACTACTAATACTTCCACTTCTTATAAATTCTTCTTGTAAAGCTTCAATTTCAGCCATTTCAATTCTAGTTTGAAGTTCTTTTGCTAGAGATAAACTTGCTTCCATGCTTTGCTTTTGGAATGCTCGTTTTTTCATTAACCGTATTGATTCATATATTTCTGATACAACATCTACATCAATCTTTCTTTCACCAAATCCATATTCTGCATAGACATTTTCTTTTTGGGGAACCCTAATACTATATTCAGCCGAAACTTCATTAACACTGTTATCAATGATACTGGGCGTAGGAATCTTCAAATTTGCTTCAATTTCAATATTTTCAATTTTTGTTGACCTAGTCTTAGGTTTTTCCACTAGAATATTAACTTCTGTATCTTTTTCTACAATTTCAGCCATTGCAGTAATAGATGATTCAACTATTGAGCTCTTTGCGGACTTACTCATTACGCTACGCTCATGGTTTACATCGTGTGTTTCTTCCATTGCAGTTATAATATTTTGTTGAGCTACTGATGCAGCAGATTCAAATTGTAGTTTGGCATGCTTATATGCATTTGTTTTTTCAATAGATTTAATGTCAGACCCAAATTCACTTGTGTTAATTGTCGTAACCACGGCCGACGTTTTCATAGGTTTTTCAATGAGTGCCTTTGTGTGTTTAGTTTCTGATGATGATATTTCAAAAATTTCACTATTCGGTTCTACTATATTAGTAATTGAGGTTTGAAGTGCTTTATGCCCTTCAATTTCTACATGAGCTTTAAGGCTTTTATTCATACTTAAATCTAATCCTGTCTTTGCACTCTCCTCGATTTGTACAACTGAAGTTTGTGCGCTTATTAGATTAGTATTCACCACTGAACTCGAAATGGTTTTGGATACTGTTTGTGCGGTATTCAAAAACTCTTCTTTTGGTTCTATTGGAAGAATTGCTGATGTTTGAGCTACTGTCAAAGAAGAAGACTGAACAGATTCTTGTATTTGTCTTTTATTCAATTCTGATGCAATCATTTCTTCTGGTTCGGGCTCCTCGACTGGCATAAATTTAACTTGAGCAGCTTTCAATTCTTCTATTTTAACTCGAGCTTCATGCTTTGCCTTCGTATCAACTTCAAATAGTTTATCTTTTGGCTCCTCTGGGTATATGGTGAGAACATTAGCAATATGTAAATTTACATCTTCTATTGACATCTGTGGTTTTTTCTTAATAATTTGGAGGACTTTAAGATCTTCAATTACACATTCACCTAATAATATAGCTAGTACTTCAATTGCCCTAAATTTATTGATAGAAGCAGAACTCTTCTCACACTTAGGTTGTGTGATTTTGACATTATCTTCTTTAGGACCATCAGTTTCAATAATCAGACATTTAGGAGCAAAAAGACAATTTTCAATTGTTACTTGAGGATTTTTTACCACAATTACTGGTATTTCAATTTCTTTTTCCTTAGGTTCTTGTAGATGTACATAGCTGGTTATTACAGCCTCTAATTGTACAATAACAATCTTAGCTCGATCTGTAGTTGCTTTCACAATTTCAAAATTCTCAAAGCAGGGTCCGCACATTAGCATCGTCAGCACTATAGCAACTGGCATAAATGTATTTTCTAACACTACAAGTGGAATAGCCACATTAATTTTTGGTACTTCTAGTATATTGTATTGATCGACGGGAATCATAATCGAGTTGACAAGTGATAAGTGTTGGTTTACAAGTACTTTACATTCTTCCTTTATAATTTTTGGAATGTCAAAATAACTTTCTCT
This sequence comes from Dryas iulia moderata, assembly GCA_019049465.1. Lineage (NCBI taxonomy): Eukaryota > Metazoa > Arthropoda > Insecta > Lepidoptera > Nymphalidae > Dryas > Dryas iulia. Next base: position 5,864,895 of record CM032445.1, on the reverse strand, counting down.
AGGTCCTTCTAAGAAAGTAATTAGAGCTTCTGGTACAAATAAATTTAGTATTTCCATTACAGCTTTTGCTTGATATGTATTTACAATTGGTGTTTCATAGATATCTTCTTTAGGTCCACCAAGCAAAACTGTTAAGCACGAAGCAAGTGTTAAAAATATACTTTCCATACCGACTTCTGGCATTTGAAATTGACTTTTTAACAATTTTAAATCTGTATAATTATCTAAAGGAACGTTTAATGATGCCATAAAAGATAAATATTTTTCAATACAAAATGTTGCCATTTCACGTTCTACTTTTTGTACCTCTAAAACTTTACATTGATCTACTGGTACAATCAACGTTTTTATTAATGATGTAAATTCTTGTATTATAACACGAGCACGCTCTGGTGTAACTTTAGGAAGTTTTAGATCTTCTTTAGGTTCTTCCAAAAGTTGTTTCAAAACTTCAGCAACTGTTAATTTAGGCTTTTCAACCAGAACCTTTGCGTATTCTGCAACAATACTTGGAATGTCAATTTTACCATCCATTGGGCCACCTAGAAATATTGCTAAAGTTAAAGCTGCTTCTAAGGAACATTTTTCCGTCATAATTTGAGCTAATTTTGTAGAAGTTTCAGGTATTTGTATAATTTCTTGTTTAGGTTCTTCAGGGATAACAATATTTGAAATAAGAGCTTTTAGTTCTTTAATATCAATATTTGGTAGTTGTTTTTCGAGTTTTGGTAAAGAGAAAGTATTTTCTATGGGACCTTCTGTAGCAATAGTTATACATTCTGGAACTGTTAAAATTGGTGTTTCTATGACTGTTTCAGATTGCTTAGAAATAATATGTGGAATAGTCAAAGTTTCATCTCTGGGTTCCTGTGGTGATATAGTTAAAGTTTCAGCAACTGGAAGAATAGGCCTCTCCGACGTAATTTGAGTTAACTTTTCGTTAACTTCAGTTACTTTTAAATTTTCTGTGTAAGTCTCCTCGGGATGCACAACGCTAACATTAGTAGCTATCAATTTCTGAAACTCTACATTAGCTTGTTGGTTTATTGTTTTAGATATTTCTAACACTTCGTCTTTAGGTTCAGATGCAACAATCTTAACTGTTTCTGCAACCATTAAAGCCGAATCTTCATGTAAAATTTCAGATTGTTTATGTAGAATTTTTTCAGTCTTCAAAGTATCATGCTCCTTTTCAATAGTAGATACTTCTGTGACTTCAGCGGCGACTTTTGCTTCTACGTTTATTTTAGCTTGTTGACTAATTACTTCAGGTAAAATAATATCGTCACTTGTATATTCTGCTGTAGCTGTAATTGTCTCTGCTACCGATAGTGAAGGTTTTTCTAATATAATACTTGGTCTTTTATTTATTATTTTTGCTGCTGAAAATACTTCCATGTTTGCTTCATCTGTTTGGATTTCTGATACCTCTGCTACAGATTTTCCTACCATTTCAATAACTGGGTGAGGTTCCGACACGATTGGTTTGAAAAATTCAACAGGTATATTTTCATCCTCTTCAGTTGTTATTTCAGTTATTTCCACTACTGGTTCTGGCTGTTCTATAGCCATAAATGATCTTTGTTTTACGCTGACTTCAGCTTTGAAAAAGGTCTGTTGTTCTTCAACCTTTATATCTGTCGTCTCAGCTATTGCTTTCGTTGGCATTTCTATTACCGATAGAGCCTGTTTATTGTAAATCTTTTGGCTCTCATGTCGTAACAAAGGTTCAATAGCATTTACTATGTTTTGTACTGCAATTTTCTTTGATATCTGTTCCATATCAGTTGCACTTCTTGCAAATTTAAGTGGCTTATGTGACATTGGTGTTGCAGTTAACAAAACATTTGGCTCTATAATAGAGGTGTTAGCTAAAGACGGAATTTGTGTGTTTATCTCATGTATTTCAATTGTTTTTTTGTCTTCTAGTTCAACATTCTGTTTAATTGATGTATCTTGTAATATTTGGCTTTGTAATTGCCGCCTCATTAGTTCTTTAGAAATAGCTTCTTCATTTATATTGGCATGCGCTTCTACAATGGCAACATATACTAAATTTTCATCATTTTTCATCTCTGTTTTTATTTCATGTTCATATAAATTCTTTGTTCTTTTTATTTCTTCGAAATAAGGGAAATGTCTTGCTTCTACTAAAGCAATGTAATATATTATATTTCCATTCTGTTTCTTTGTTTTCGTTGATTTGTATTCCGTTGTGTGTTTCTCAGAGATCATTTCTTTAATTTCCATTGTCTTAGTTTTTTCTTCTAAAATTTCAAACAGTTTTCGCCTGTCGAAATGCTTACTGCGCTGGTCAAAAAAATGATCATGTTGAGCATTTGTACTATTGCTATTTTCTTTTCTATTTTCTTTACTATTACTTATACAGCTAGATTGACTACTTCTCCGAAAAAAATCTTCGTTATCATTATGATCTTCCAAAATTGCTTTTCCTAATAATTCTGAAATAACAATGTCCATCTTGTCTGTTAATTCTGGCGGTTTATTTCCTTCAATTTGTGCTATTTTGGCACCTGACAATTTTTCCTTCTTAATTATATCTGCTTCAAAATTGGTATCTGAAGAATTGTATACATCAGAATAATATTTTTCTGAATGCTCTACGTTTTCTAATTTATCTTCCTCAGTCTCAGCCTTGGTTTCTTGTTTTATGTTTACTATATTTTTTTCTATTTCATTTATTTTCTTAGTTTCAGACAACGTTTGCTCTAAAGTCAAAATTTTCGACAAGGCTACCATTACTTTAGTTAATTGTAAAAAAAAGGTCTTCAATAACAAGTTTGAATTATATGAAGAAAGCAATGCTTGACGTAGACGTGGTACTGTCTGCGCTCCTAACGTAAACGCTCTATGTTCTGTGTCCTTTGTATTACTTGTTATATTTCCGTCAGTTTCGTGAACTTGAGATTTTTCGTTGGCCATAGGTATCTTTTTATATTTATCAAGTGATTTGATTATTATGTCTGATGAAGCGTCATTTCTTTTTGAAATCGTCTTTGATATATTCATTTCTTTAGCAAATATTTCTGATCTACGACGAACAGTTCCTTCTTCGATCGTTTCTTCTATATCCTGTTTTGCTAACTGTTTTCTTTCTTCTAAATTGACTTTCGAATCCATTGGAGCTTTCAACGTTTCATATTTTTTGATCTCTTCGGCAACATTAAGTTTTTCTTTTTCTTGCTTGTTTGTCTCTTCATCTTTTCGCTTATCTATTACCGTTTTAGTACACGAATCATATTCTTTTTGCATCGATTCTGATCCTAAGTGTAAGGATTCTTTCACAATCTCTGATTTATTTTTTTGTGTTTGTGTTGTCTGTTCTAATTCAACATCAATTTCCTGTTTTATTTCTTTTGCGAGAGATAGTGCTTTATCAATGCTGTCTCCAACAATACGTGATGCAGTTTGCTTTAAAGTTTCTAAATTTATTTCCTTTTTTATTTCATTTTTTGAATATTGGGATTCATTTTTGGTCATTTCATCTTCACTTTGAGATTTAAGCTCTGCAGGTAAAGTAGGTTCATACGCATTCGAGTCGCACAAATTGTCTGCAACTGTACGTTCATCTTGTTTCAATTTCTCAGCGATCGTTTTCAGATCTATAGCTTCTACTTTTTTCGCGTATAATTTTTGTAATTTGGTCACCTTCTTTCCTTCGGGATCATATTCCTCAGATATAGGAAGTTTAAATCTTGCAGCTTCTGGTAAATCTCCAGCACTAATTTTTAGCAACGCTTCGTGTAAATTAGCTTTTGATTTAATTTTATCATCCAATACTGGTACGTTAAGAGGTTCTTTAACGGTACCATTTTTGCCTGTTTCAAGTGTTGTGTCTGTCCTCTGATTCGCTTGATATTCTCTATTGATTTCCAGTTCTTGTGGGTCTATTGGAACATATATGTACTCTGTGTCATCCAGTACTGGATCGTAGAGGCCACTGGAAATTGAAATAATTGTTTTTTTAAATGATGTTTCATAACATATTAAATTAATAAATAGTTTTAAAAAAGTGGGAGGCCGTTATGGCTTAGGGAGACAGCGTCTGGCTGTAAAGCGATAGTTCTAGGTTCGATTTTCAGTTGGGAAATGATTATATTTAAATTTTCATTTGTCGCTCTGGCACCAAATACAAAACGCGGCGTTGTGTTCCGCCAGTAAACACGCACTCAATACTAACTCCTATGCATTTACTCCTATTGCCACGCGTCTGCTCGATACAAAACGACGAAAAAGTAGGCAGTACGCATAGTAGACATCCAGTTTGTTTGTGTTAGCCAAAGAAGGAATGACAAAAAAAACTGTACACTCTATTGCACTCGGAGATTAATATTGTTATTGTTATTAATGTTAACTATTCCTCGAATATATAATAATCCTGGACACAGCAGGGGGAAGCAGAGAGAACCTAATGTAAGACACTCCGTTTACCACTTTTCGCCGAATTCGGAGGCATGGCGTTTTTAGTGGTGGAGCTCAACGCCGCGCTTTGCCTCGACACCAGAGCGAAGAAAACATTAATAATAAGTATTTCCATTCCTCGATTGGGAATCGAACCTACGACCATACGTATGACCATACGTGGATATCCACAAGCCACGATCGCCTCTATGTTATATATCTATAACTAAATAATGTAAAACAAAATAAAACAAATCATATTCTTAAAAAAAAAACGTTTTATTTTAAGAAAATGTTAAAATAATTATATAAGTGTAACTATAACTTATGGTATATAATGGGAAATGTCAGCTTCCCTCATAAAATATCCATCGTTATGCTCCAACGAACAGCCCAAGGGTTTCAAAAAAAATGCCCGTCAATTTTTTGGAAACCCCCTGAAACATATTGCATAATTACCAACACTTTCTTTTTTTTTTTAGTTTCGCGCTGTAACCCGCACACATTCGGGTAGGCAGAGGGAACCTAGTGTTAAGACACTCCGTTCCCCACTTTTCGTTGAATTCGGAGGCTTGCGTGTTAAGTGGCGGAACTTAACGCCGCGCTTTACCTCGACACCAGAGCGAAGAAAATGGAAATATAATTTCCACTCCTCGAGTGGGAATCGAACCCACAACCAGTCGTTTACAGTCACACGCTTGTGCCACTGGCCACCAACACTTTCAATATGTTAAAAAGATATAATACAAAGGAATCGAACCTACAACTCTTGTGGAGCAATAGGATAGTGTTTGTAGTTAATAAGAAAGATATAAGAACTGTCATTAATAAAAATATTTTTTAAATGAATGTTTATAATAAATAAATTAATTATTTCCTAATTACTAAAGACACCATCATAACTCATTGGCAGAGTCTAACTGTAAACGCGATGGTCGTGGGTTCGATACACACGAGCGGGGAATTACCCATACATATATTATAAATGCAAAAATCTGTGTTTGTCTGTCACGCTGTCACGACTAATCTACCAGTGCGATTTGGATCTAACTATGGGTCTATCATAGGCTACTTATTATTTCAAAAATTAACCGCTAAAAGGTTAGGGGATAAAAGTTTATATGAAAAAACTAAACCGCTTGATTGTAATGAGATTATATTTTTTTTTTAGCTTCACGCTTTATCCCGCTCACAGCAGGGTAGGCAGAGGGAACCTAGTATTAAGACACTCCGAATTCGGAGGCATTGCGTGATAAGTGGCGGAACTTAACGCCGCACTTTGCCTCGATACCAGAGCGAAGAAAATCGAAAATGTTAAATATTTCCTCTCCTCGAGTGGGAATCGAACTCACAACCAGTCGCTTTACAGTCACACCTTGTGCCCCTGCGACTGACCCTATACTAATATAATAAAGAGGTAAAGTTTGTAACTTTGTTCGTAAAGGATAATCTTCGGAAATACTGAACCGATCATGAGAATTATTTTTCAATTAGATAACTACGCTATTCAGGAGTGCTATAAGCTTATAGCTTGATATTTTATATCATTAAGTTAATAAAAAAAAACCAAAGAATCCCAAAGTGGCTCAAATATGGGATAGCGAGGCCGTGAGCGTATCGCTCGTTATATATAAAATAATATAATGACATAACAAAGAGTATTAAAAATCGTCTTCGAAACACATTCATTTTTAAAATGGATGATATTATAACAGCGAAAACTTAAAGCGAGAAAAAGTACGGGCACTTTACTACACGTTAACTAAAAAAAAAAAAACTTTATAATTGGGGCCAGTCGTGGCGCAGCGGCACAAAGTGTCTGTAAAGTCTGTAAAGCGACTGGTTGTGAGTTCGATTCCCACTCGAGAAATAGAAATACTTATTATTTCCATTTTCTTCTCTGCTCTGGTATCGAGGCACAGCGCGGCGTTAATTTCCCTCACTTTACAGGCAATGGCTACGAATTCGTCGGCGCGTGGGGAACGGAGTGTCTTAATACTTTTAATTATTCATTCATTTAAATGTAGAAATAAGTATAGTAAATGTAATACTCGCTTAGATAATGTAAAACGTCATTTTAGTTTTGAGTAGCAATACATGTCAATGTAATTTAAGAATTGTAATCGAAGAATTAAGGAAAAAAAAGGATACGAGACCGGGTGTCTGTAGAGTTTGAGTATTTAAATTAAAAAAAAAACACTAGGTTCCCTCTGCCTACCCGAATGTGTGTGAAAAAAATCTTTAAAAGTTTTTAAAGATTTCGACACCAGAGTGAAGGGAATGGAAATATTAAATATTTCTACTTCTCGAGTGGGAATCGAACTCATAATCATGTTATTACATGATTATACTTTTACTAGCTGTGCCCGTGACTTTGTATGCGTGACATTAAACAAAAAGGTTACAAATCTGAAATAATAAAAATAAGTCTAAAATTAAATTATTTTGTCATTACATCATAACCTGCCATTGAAAATAACGTCATGAATTCTAAAAAATGTTCTTTAGACATACCGTGTATATATGTAAATACTAGCGGCCCGTTATCTACTTACCTGTGACCCTATATTGCAACCCTCGGTGGAAAAATAAAGTAGCCTATGTTTAACCTTGGATTATCAACTATATATATGCCAAAATTCAATACAATCGGTCAAGCGGTGTAGATTTTTCATATAAACTTTCATCCCCTATTTCAACCTTTTAGAGGTTGATTTTTGAAAAACTAAGTAGCCTATGTTTGACCCATGGTTATTTACTACTTTCACTCTAAATTTCACCCAAATTGGACCAGTAGGTTAGCCGTGAAAGCGTGACAGACAAACACACAGACATTCGCATTTATAATATAAGTATGGATATATTTACTAACAACGGTTATTTTAATTTTAATATAACAAACAAACACACTAATTTCATTGATTTTACACCACTTTCACTTTAACAAGTGTAATTTTTTAATTCACACTTCACTTCAAACTAAAATAAAACACTAAATTCTTGTAAAGTGTTTCGTTCATTGTCACTTTCTTTGCGGAAATAAATAATAATCATTATTATTACTAAATTTGTTAATAACTTTTAATACAAATAAATAAAAAAAAATAATCTTTTAAATGAAGAATTAAAAAAAAACAGAGAGTAGAGTAAAAAGAGAGACAGAGAAAAAACTTATTATTATTACTAAATGTATTAAGAACTTTTTATACAAATAAATAAAAGAAATAATCTTTTAACTGAAGAATTTAAAAAAAAAAACAGAGAGTGGAGTAAAAAGAGAGACAGAGAAAAAAACTTACTGATTTTTATATAATAAATAGAAACGCATGTTGAAATGACCAAAAAGAATGCAATACTGATTCAACACTCAATCGAATGTGCAATGTGCAATAATCTTTGCCAATATATAAGGCGATATCCACTGAATGCTATATCATCGCTAAGCTAACAATATAGCTTATGTCATTATCACCAACTTTATAGGAGACTGAAAAAAACCTATATTTCTTTTTTTAAAACTTCACGCTGTATCCCGCACACAGCAGGGTAGCCAGAGGGAACCTAGGGTTAAGACACTCCGTTCCAAATTTGGAGGCATTGCATGTTAAGTAGTGAAACTTAACGCCGCGCTTTACAATGACACCAGAGCAAAGAAAATGGAAATATTAAATATTTCCACCCCTTGAGTGGGAATCGAACCCACAACTAGTCCTTCAGAGTCACACTCTTTGCCTCTGCGCCACGACTGGCAACAAGCCAACTTTTAACTGTTAAAATATTGAATAGCAGTCTAAAGTGCTTGGACAATCTTCACGAGGTGCAGAGTCGAATATTCGTTCCAGTTAGTAAACGTTTTCTTAAATTATCCTTTTTATTTTCAATATGTGTGAAAAATACTACTTGAGGCCAGTTGTGGCGCAATGGCACGAACGTGTGTCTGTAAACGACTGGTTGTGGGTTCGATTCCCACTCGACGAATGGTAATATTTAGTATTTCCATTTCCTTGGGAATGGAGTGTCTTAACACTAGGTTCCCTCTACCCACCCTGCTGTATGCGGGATACAGCGTAAAGCTAAAAAAAAATACTTTAAAAATGTAAACCATTATAGCTTTTCAATATCAGTGATGCAAGACCTTATAATATTGACACTATATAAAGAACATTACTCAGATTAGGGTACCGTCGTACCAAAACTGAAGCTATAAAACAATGTCAGTTTAAAAGATATGTCATATGACTCATAAGATAATAAATAAACTAATTATATCCTAATTACTGAAGACACCATCATAACTCAGTGGCAGAGTCTGACCACTCAGTGGCAGAGCCTGTAAACTCGATGGTTATGGGTTCTATACACACGAGCGGGGAATTAACCTATTCAAGTTATGTCAACAAATGAAATATATACTTCTTTTTTTTTTTTTTTTAGTTTCACGCTACCAAAACCTAGTGTTAAGACACTCCGTTCCCCACTTTCCGCCGAATTCAGAGGCATTGCGTGTTAAGTGGTGGAACTTAGCGCCGCGCTTTACTTCGACACCAGAGCGAAGAAAATGGAAGTTTTAAAGATTGCCAGCCTTGGGAATGTAGGACAGAAGGAGGGAGGAAGGATGGGAATGGTGGGAATAGGGAGAGCTGACTCATATTGAAGCTCAAAAATTAAATTATCAGTCGTGGCACAGTGACAGCGTCTGACCGTAAATATAATGGTTGTGAGGTCGACTCCCAATCGGGGGAAAGATTATTTAGAGTGTTAGAAAAAGAGGGCCAGTCGTGGTTTGTGGGCACAAAATGTGACTGTAAAGCGACTGGTTGTGTATTCGATTCCCACTCGATGAATTGAAATATTTAGTCTCAAGTGTCGAGGCAAAACGCGGCGTTAAGTTCCGCCACTTAACACTTAACCTCCAGAATTCGTCGGTGCGTGGGGAACGGAGTGTCTTAACACTAGGTTTACTCTGCTTACCCGAATGTGTGCGGGATACAGCGTGAAGCTAAAAAAAAAAGAAAATTAGTCATTGGAGTGGAAACATTTTATATTTCAATTTTTCTTCGCTCTCGTGTCGAGGCAAGCGCGGCGTTAAGTTCCGCCACTTAACACTTAACCTCCAGAATTCGTCAGTGCGTGGGGAACGGAGTGTCTTAACACTAGGTTCCCTCTGCCTACCCGATTGCGAGCGGGATACGGCGTGAAGCTAAAAAATAATTAGAACTCACACTTAGAGTGGGAAGTTACTAACCACTGAGCCATTGGAACAACAATGTTGGCGTTGTATCATAATAAATATAGTGATGATTGATAAATCGTTTCGTAAAGCGTTTCCTGTACGTCTAAAAGTTATATATATCTACATACAGTAAACTATATATAATTGGAATTAAATTTATTGAGATTCCGTATTATAAAAAAAGACATTTAAAGAAAACGTATAAAAATTTGAACGCAGCGGGATTCGAACCCGCGCCTCCTGAATACCGTTCAGGCGCTCTCACCACTGAGCCATGCGTTCTACTAGCCGCTGCGTCGAAATTCTTATACGCTTTATTACAACTTATGCTAACTAGCAGGTATTCAGGAGGCGCGGGTTCGAATCCCGCTGCGTTCAAATTTTTATACGTTTTCTTTAAATGTCTTTTTCAATTTTCCTAAGTGTGGAATAACACTTTACAATGTTTAAAAGTATTCCGTATTATAATTTGGAAGTTACTGGCTTTGAAGCCGCACCTATTACATTTCTTTTTTTTTAGCTTCACGCTGTATCCCGCACACAGCAGGGTAGGCAGAGGGAACCTAGTGTTAAGACACTCCGTTCCCCACGCACCGCCGAATTCAGAGGCATTGAATGTTAAGTGGCGGAACTTAACGCCGCGCTTTGCCTCGATACAAAAGCGAAGAAAATGTAAATATTACCACTCTTCGAGTGGGAATCGAACCCACAACAGTGGAGTTTACAAACATACTATGTATCCACAAACCACGACTGGCATATTAATATAGATTTTATGTAATTTGTATTAAATATACAGAAATTCTGTTTAAAATAATGGAAATACGAGTAACTCTCATTCGAACCCGCTCTATCCTACGTCTAAGCTTTAGATAAGCTTCAGGCTTTATCCCGAACAGCAGGGTAGACAAAGAAACGAAATAACCCAGTGTCAAGACACTCCGTTGTCCATTTCCGGTAGAAATCGAGACATCGCGTGTGGCGGAACTCAACGCCGCTACTGTACATTTACATGTTTGTGATTGTTAATAGAACAAATATTGAAACATCGTTAAAGTACTTTTAAACATTTTTAAAGTGTTATTCCACACTTAGGAAAATTGAAGGATAGTAGAACGCATGGCTCAGTGGTGAGAGCGCCTGGATGGTATTCAGGAGGCGCGGGTTCGAATCCCGCTGCGTTCAATTTTTTATACGTTTTCTTTAAATGTCTTTATCGTTAAAGTCAATATTAAGATTATATATTCTTTATTGCACTTAACAAAAATATTCTGAGAAATATTAACCAGGGAGCCAGTCGTGGTGCACATAGATGTGACTGTAAAGCGACTGGTTGTGTGTTCGATTCCCATTCGAGGTCTGATAAATGTTTAATGTTTCCATTTTCTTCGCTCTGGTGTCGAGGCAAAGCGCGGCGTTAAGTTCTGCCACTTAACACGCAATGCCTTCGATTTCGGCGGCGCGTGCGGAACGGAGTTTCTTAATATTAGGTTCCCTCTGCCTACCCGAATATGTGCGGGATAAAGCGTGAAGCTAAAAAAAAATTAAAGTACATTGAAATCATTATTGAGAGTATATATTTTTCCAGTTAAAGGTAACCATATTATAATACGTAATAAAATAATATTATGAATCCATACTTATATTATAAATGGGAATGTCTGTGTGTTTGTCTGTCATGCTTTCACGGCTAATCTACCGGTCCAATTTGGATGAAATTTAGAATGAAAGTAGTAAAAGTGAATGGGTCTAACATAGGCTACTTATTTTTTAAAAAAACAATCTCTGAAGGGTTGAAATAGGGGATGAAAGTTTATATGAAAAATCTAAACCGCTTGACCGATTGTAATTAAATTTGGCATAAATATAGTTAATAATCCAAGGTTAAACATAGGCTATTTTATATTTAAAAAATCCACCCCCTAGGGTTGCGATATACCGCAACAGTCATGTTGTTAAAGCGGCGAAGCCGCGAGCGGGTCGCTAGTTAATCTATATATAAAAATGTTTGAAATACTGATTGTTGTCTCTATATGAAAGATATATATAAAACATAATGATTTGGGGAAATTATTTAATTTAGTTAGGGGCCAGTCGTGGCGCAGAAGCACAAAGTGTCACTGTAAAGCGACTGGTTGTGGGTTCGATTCCCATTCGAGGAGTGGAAATATTAATATAATATGAGACAATGCGGAGTGTTAAGTTCCGCCACTTAAGACGCAATGCCTCCAGAATTTTGCGGTGCGTGGGGAACGGAGTGTGTTAACACTAGGATCCCTCTGCCTATCCGAATGTGTGCGGGATACAGCGTGAAGCTAAAAAAAAAATATTTAATATATATGTACTTATATTTCCACTCAGGTGAGACAAGGCGCGGCGATGAGTTCCGTATTTCAATTATATCTGAACAACATAATCTTTCACTTTACCCACAAATTTCATACATTTTGCCTGTTGAATGGCGGAACTTAACGCCGCGCTTTGTCTCAGACAGTATCCAACATTCCCGAAGTCAAGAAATGAAACTTATATTATAATTATATAATCTTATATATAATAATATAAATTTATATTATAACTAGCGGCCCGCTCGCGGCTTCACCGCGTGAACTATTCCGTTATATTGCAACCCTCTAAGGCGCATTTTTAAAAAATAAAGTAGCCTATGGTTAAGCTTAGATTATCAACTATATTTATGTCAAAATTAATTACAATTGGTCAAGCGGTTTAGATTTTTCATATAAACTTTCATCCCCTATTTCAACCCTTTAGAGGTTTATTTTTGAAAAAATAAGTAGCCTATGTTAGACCCAGTCACTTTTACTACTTTCATTCTAAATTTCATCCAAATCGGACCGGTAGATTAGCCGTGAAAGCGTGACAGACAAACACACAGACTTTCGCATTTATAATATAAGTATGGATTATATAATAATTCCCCGCTCGTGTGTATCGAACCAACAACCATCGCGTTTACAGTCACACGCTGTCACTGAGATACAACTAACTCGTAACGTAATTAAACATTAAACTAGTTAATTTTTTTTATAATATTTTTTTTATTTTATTTTATTACGCTACGTACATACATATATGGTCTGTACATAAAAAAAAATCTTCATTTTTATATAAATTACATTTTTTTAACAATATCAGTACTTAAAACTAACTTATAAAAAATAGTAGTGTCCCGCTCGCGGCTTCGTCTGCGTGAACTACACAATTATTTCACTATAGGCACATACACATCACATTAGACACCTCTAACATTATCAGTGTCTCTCTACTATATTATGTATGTATTATAAATATAAACCTTCCTTGTGAATCATTCTATATATTAAAAGAAACCGCATCAAAATCCGTCACTTAGTTTTGGAGATCTAAGCGTACATACATACAGACAGACAGACGCGAATTTGCTTTATACTGTGTAAAGATAGTCTAAAAGAGTTGATTGAAACATGTATTCTTTAAAGTACTTTAACCTATATGCATACTTGCCATATTTATATTATAAATGCGAAAGTCTGTGTGTTTGTCTGTCACGCTGTCACGGCCAATCTACTGGTCCGATTTGGATGAAATTCTGAATAAAAGTAGTAAAAAATCCCGGGTATAATAAAGGCTACTTATTTTTTGAATTGCAAGTTTGTATGAAAAATCTAAACCGCTTGACCGATTGTAATGTAGTTCGACATAAATATAGTTGATAATCCAAGGTTAAACATAGGCTACTTTATTTTTGCAATTAACAAGAGGGTTGTAATATAACGAAGCAATTGTGGCCAATCGTGGCCCAGTGGTACAAGCGTGTGACTGTAAACGACTGGTTGTGGGTTCGATTCCCACTCGAGGAGTGGAAATTATATTTCCATTTTCTTCGCTCTGGTGTCGAGGTAAAGCGCGGCGTTAAGTTCCGCCACTTAACACGCAATGCCTCCGAATTCGGCGGAAAGTGGGGAACGGAGTATCTTAATACTAGGTTCCCTCTGCCTACCCTGCTGTATGCGGGATACAGCGTGAAGATTAAGTGCCCACAAGCCACGCCTAGCCTCTGCTTTTTTAATATACTTTAATACAGCCAGAGAGAGAACGGAGAGTTCCAACACTAAATTCTCTTCCCAACATAAATCACTATACATAAATCACTACGCAAATAGATCGACATTGTACTTCACACTGACATTAGATTGATTTTAAAATAAATCACAAATTGGCATCACGATGCATATTATTTGGCCTTAATTTGCAGCAAAACATTCTTTTATCTTGGCTCTAAGTGGTGTTTACGAATTGTTAAACGATTACAGTAATATATGACGACTATTGACGACGTGGGTTCGATTCTGGGTGGTGTAAATTATACGTCTCGTACATACTAGCGGCCCGCTCGCGGTTTCGCCGCGTGAACTATATATATATTTAATTTCTTTTTGAAGTGAAAACTTGTTTAGGCGCGTTGAGCGTTTTGGTAGAGGGTAAAATCCTTGGTTCGCGTCACCGACATGCGACATGATAATAGTATTGAAATTGAAATTCGTGTAAATATAAATACTATGTATAATTAAGATAATTGTATATTAATTATTTTTTCAACCACTTTGTATTTATATTTTGTTCATGATTTGTTTAACCCATCATATGTAACTAATAAATAAAACATAAAAAATGTCATATAATTTTTGCATATAGTTTTAATTACACTCAACTTAATAGTTCCGTTTTCACTTCTATCGGCAGTCCCACGACTGCTACTGTTTTTTTTTAGCTTCACGCTGTATCCCGCACACAGCAGGGTAGGCAGAGGGAACCTATTGTTAAGACACTCCGTTCCCCTCTTTCCGCCATATTCGGAGGCATTGCGTGTTAAGTGGGAAATATTAAATATTTTCACTCCTCGAGTGGAAATTGAATATTCTATTATACAGGCTATATTATTATTGAACAGAAAGTACAAAGACTCCTAAAGCGCGTCGCTAGTCTGAAACGCGGCGTTAAGTTCCGTCGCTCATCGCATCTCCATTTTGGACGGAAAGTGGGGGATGTAGTATCTTGAGTGAATCTGACATATTCCCCTGAGTGAAAATCGAACCGACAACCATCCTGAATACATTTAGACGCTGCAGTCACAAGACACGACGGTTTCATATAAAACCTATGTTTTTTACCTTCACGCTGTATCCCGCACACATTCGAGTAGGCAGAGGGAACCTAGTGTTAAGACACTCCGTTCCCCACTCACCGCCGAATTCGGAGGTATTGCGTGTTATGTGGCGGAACTTGACGCCGCGTTTTACCTCTGACACCAGAGCGAAGGAAATAGAAATATGAAATACTAGCGGCCCGCTCGCGGCTTCGCCGCGTGAACTATTTCGTTATATTGCAACCCTCAAGGGCGCATTTTTAAAAAATAAAGTAACCTATGTTTAAGCTTAGATTATCAACTATATTTATGCCAAAATTCATTACAATTGGTCAAGCGGTTTAGATTTTTCATATAAACTTTCATCCCCTATTTCAACCCTTTAGAGGTTGATTTTTGAAAAAATAAGTAGCCTATGTTAGACCCAGTAGATTAGCCGTGAAAGCGTGACAGACAAACACACAGACTTTCGCATTTATAATATAAGTATGGATTTCCACTCCTCGAGTGGGAATCGAACCCACAACCAGTCGTTTACAGTCACACATTCGTGCCACTGTGCCACGACTGACATCTACAATTAAAACCTATTTATTTAAAATATCATATATAAATATATATAAGTATTAGAAATATTAACAAAATCGAGTTGGTTTTGAAACAAGAGTTCAATCAATTTCTGTTGAACATAAAAATGCATTTCAAATTCATCATTTTATTGCATATTTTGTGCATATTTTGTTTAAAAACAAGTTTATCTTTAACTCAGTCTTTGGGGCAAGAAGTTATAGAAATTGGTGCGCCCATTAAAGGTATAATGTTGTCTAATATATTTTTTTAATTTCACTTAATTAAGAAAAAACCTCGGTTGACCTTCGAAAACACAGTATCGATGATACTGGAGGAAGGTCACGTAAGGCGCATGAGGACCCCCCGGAGGGCGTGTATGAAGAGGTTGATGACAGTGGACGAGGCGAAAGAAGTATGCAGGGACCGTAGCGTTTGGCGCTCCGTTCTCTCTGACTACCCCGCAAGGGATACAGCGTGAAGCTAAAAAAAAGAAAAAAAAAAACTTAATTAAGACATGAAAAATGCCAGTCGTGGTCGCCACAAAGTGTGACTGTAAAGCGACTGGTTGTGGGTTCGATTCCCACTCGAGGAGTGGAAATATTTAATATTTCCAATTTTTTCTGCTCTGATGTCGAGGTAAATCGCAGTGTTAAGTTCCGTCACTTAACACGCAATTCCGTCAGAATTCTGTGGAAAATGGAGAACGGAGTGTCTTAACACTAGGTTCCCTCTGCCTATCCGAATGTGTGCGGGATACAGCGTGAAAGTAAACGAAAAAAAGTTAGAACTTATATATATATCTACTGAAAACTTTTTAGACGTTGATTCTTAACGCTACTAACCTTTACAAACCTTCTAGATGTTTTTTTATTCTTAGTGTTCTTTAAATAGATGAGATTTGTGTAATAACATTACAAAAACAAATATAAAAAAAATAAACAAATATATAAAAAATTAAAAAAATAAATAAATAAATATAAAATAAAAATAAATAAATAAATATAAAAAAAATAAACAAAAAAATAAAAAATAAATAAATATAAACAAAGTTAAAATTGTATTGTCTAAACAGTATTGATAATAATTTTATATAATAAACACATGTAACATACGAGCATAAAATAACTGTAACATCGGCTCAAACCATTTTGGTTTTTAGATGTTCTGTATTAAAGTGAATAATAATCCTTAGAGTGGGAATCGAATCCACAACCAGTCGCGTTTACAATCACGCTTTCTGCTCCTGCGTCATGGCCTCAAGAGACTGGAGGAATTAAATTTGTTTAGATAATATAAGGAAACATGTTTATTTTATATATTTAAACGAGCAAAACGGCTGTGACGATTTTCATGAAATTTTGTATGTAGGGGGTTTCGGAGGAGAAAACTAGATCTTGTTAGGTTTCATTTTCAAAAAATGACATTTTCTCCGCACACGTTCGGCAGAGGGAACCTAGTGTTAAGATACTCTGTTCCCCACGCACCGACGAATTCGGAGGCTTGCGTGTTAAGTGGCGGAACTTAACGCCGCGCTTTACCTTCACACCAGAGCGAAGAAAATGGAAATATTAAATATTTCCACTCCTCGAGTGGGAATCGAACCCACAACCAGTCGTTTACAGTCACACGCTTGTGCCACTGGGCCACGACTGGCCACACACATGGCATTTATGTTATTTTAATTATTATTTCAAAATAACGATTTTTCGGATCGAATACCAAGCGGATCTCGGTCACCAGATCTTCTACTTTAACTTTGACACTCTCACTAAAACGCGTGAATCGATCACAGAAGTACCTGATCTGGAAGAAGAACCGTCAGCAGAGAATGAAGATGACAAAGTGACTTCTACAACTATACAAGTTGCTACTAAAAAGGAAATAAAAAAGTATTCGGTAAGTTTTTTTATCTTCACGCTGTATCCCGCACACATTCGGGTAGGCAGAGGGAACCTAGTGTTAAGACACTCCGTTCCCCACGCACCGACGAATTCGGAGGCATATTGCGTGTTAAGTGACGGAACCTAACGCCGCGCTTTACCTCGACACCAGAGCGAAGAAAATGAAAATATAATTTCCACTCCTCGAGTGGGAATCGAACCCAGAACCAGTCGTTTACAGTCACACGCTTGTGCCACTGGGCCACGACTGGCCACTACAAGCAACAAAATAACGTTGTAATAAAGCGTATAAGAGTTTCGACGCAGCGTGTAGTAGAACGCATGGCCGTGCGATCAGGGCGCGCAGATGGTATCCAAGAGACGCGGGTTCAAATCCCGCTGAGTTCAAATATTTATACGTTTTCTAAATACCTTTTTTCTATTTTCCTAAGTATATGATTAACACTTTAAAATATTCAAAGTTTATTTTTTTAGTTAAACCTAGTGTTTAGACACTCCGTTCTCCAAGCGTCGCGTGTGACTGTAAACGACTGGTTGTGGGTTCGATTCGCACTCGAGGAGTGGAACTATTTAATATTTCCGTTTTCTTTCGCTCTGGTGTCGAGGTAAAAGCGCGGCGTTAAGTTCCGCCACTTAACACGCAATGCCTCCGAATTCGGCGGTGCGTGGGGAACGGAGTGTCTTAACACTAGGTTCCCTCTGCCTACCCGAATGTGTGCGGGATACAGCGTGAAGCTAATAATAATAATAATAATAGGAATTTTCCAGGGAGACAGTCTTAGTCCCTTGTGGTTTTGCCTAGCTTTGAATCCACTAAGTGCTCTACTTAGGGATTCAAAACTAGGTTTTCAGTTTCATAGAGCGAATGAAATCATTTCTCATCTCCTGTATATGGATGACCTTAAGTTATTTGCATCAAATAAACAGGACTTGGTATCGTTACTAAATATCACGCAAATATTTAGTAACGATATTAGGATGGAGTTTGGTGTGGATAAATGTGCGGCCATACATGTACAGAGAGGAAAAGTTGTAAATAGCGAAAATTTACAATTTTCCGAGACTATGACTTTCAAATCTCTCTCTGAAACTGAAACCTACAAATACTTAGGAATGTCGGAATGTCTATGTATACCAGGTGGAGACATTAAACAGATGGTGACAGAGCGTTTCTTTGGCCGACTGACAAAAGTTTTAAAAAGCTTTCTGTCTGGCGGTAACAAAGTGCGCGCGTTCAACAGCTGGGTAATGCCCCTCCTGATGTACACATTTGGCATACTAAGGTGGACTCAGACTGAGCTGGATGCCCTGGACCGAAAGGTCCGTAAAATGCTGACAACGTACCGTATGCATCATCCACGATCTTCTGTGATGAGGCTATATATTCCACGGAAGTGTGGGGGCCGTGGTTTCCTCAATGCCAAGGACCTACATAACCGTGAAGTATATAGTCTTAGGGAATACTTCCAGAAGATGAAGTGTGGAATGCATCGTGACGTTGTAAATGCAGACAACGGATTGACTCCCCTCTCTTTAGCCAAAGAAAACTGGCACAAACCGGTGGTACTTAGCACTCAGGACCGCCTGAACATATGGAAGAGTAAGGAGCTTCATGGACGGTTCCATCAAGTCCTCTTTGGGCCTGATGTTGACTTACAGGCGTCCGTGGCTTGGCTACGATTTGGGGACCTTTTTGGGGAAACCGAAGGTTTTGCCTGTGCAATTGCAGATGAAGTTGTCAAGACGAATAACTACCGGAAATACATCATGAAGGATGGTACGATTGACATTTGTCGAGCGTGCCACCGGCCTGGTGAGTCTATACGACATATTATTTCCGGTTGTTTTCATCTTGCCAATGGAGAGTATTTGCACAGGCATAATCAGGTAGCCAGAATTGTCCACCAGCAACTTGCTCTTCGGTATGGTCTGGTATGTCAGGAAGTGCCGTATTACAAGTACACACCGGAGCCAGTTTTAGAAAACGGCCATGCCAAACTTTATTGGGACCGCTCTATTATCACGGACAGGACTATTGTCGCCAATAAGCCTGACATCGTGCTAGTAGACCGGTTAGAGCGCCGGGCATTTATTGTTGATATCACCATCCCTTGTGACGTTAACCTCGTGAAAGCTGAGAAGGACAAACAGTCCAAATACATAGACTTAGCTCACGAGATTACCGACATGTGGGATGTGGATTCAACAATAGTTGTCCCGATAGTCGTTAGTGTGAACGGTCTTGTAGCGAAGAGCCTCAATCAACATCTTATGAGGCTTTCGCTACATGCCTGGATCAAGGGTCGGATTCAAAAGGCAGCTATTTTGGGAACGGCACGTATTGTGCGGAGGTTCCTCAGTCTGTCACCCTGACCACCGGTGGCTTGGCTGTAAAGCCTCCGTCGGGGGGGAACTATTTTTTTATATTTATATTTGTATGTATTTTTTATATAAATATAAATGTATTGAAATAAGAATTATGTTAAATAAAGGAGATAATAATAATAAAATAAAAACCTTTACAGGCCAACCCAAAGAAAGCCAAAGATGCAGACAAAATATATGGAAAGAAGCAAGAAGAGGAAGAGGCAAGAATTGAAAAGGAACTCGCTGATATCTACAGAGATTCTGTCGGTATGAAATTATATCCTTAATTTTTTAGCTTCACGCTGTATCCCGCACACAGCAGGGTAGGCAGAGGGAACCTAGTGTTAAGACACTTCATTCCACACGCACCGACGAATTATGGAGGTTTTGCGTGTTAAGTGGCGGCACTTAACGCGCCGTTTGCCTCGACACCAGAGCGAAGAAAAAGGAAATATTAAATATTTCCACTCCTCGAGTGGGAATCGAACCCACAACCAGTCGTTTACAGTCACACGCTTGTACCACTGGGCCACGACTGGACTGGCTAGTTCCAGAAACATATATTTTTTTTTTATATCAACGCCTTAAAGTTTGATATAGGGGATGAAACTTTTTATAAAGACGTTAAATAGTTTCTCTGATTTCGATGATTTTCTCAGGATTTATGATTCAAGGTCAAACAGGTACTTATTATTTCAAAACTCCACCCCATCAAACTTATTAACCACTGAGCTACTATGGTGTGTTTTTACAATGTAATATACAATGATGACATTTTAAAGTACTTTTTAAACATTTTTAAAGTGTTATTCCACACTTAGGAAAATTGAAAAAGACTTTTAAAGAAATAACACTTTAAAAATCTTTAAAAAAGTATTTAATAAATAGCATTCTCTCTTGCCAAACGATTGTTCGTAGAATAATCTTTGTGTAGCAGAAATTTGTAAAAATCTCTCTACAGAGATGCTGACAACATAAATAACGTTGTGATAAAGCGTATAAGAATTTCGACGCAGCTGGTAGTAGAACGCATGGCTCAGCGGTGAGAGCGCCAGGACGGTATTCAGGAGGCGCGGGTTCGAATCCCGCTGCGTTCAATTTTTTATACATTTTCTTTAAATATCTTTAACATTTGAAAGTGTTATTCACATACTAAGGAATTTAAACAAGACATTTTACGTTTAAGTATAAAAATTACTAGCAACAAGAACGTATGGCGTAGCGTTCAGATTGCTTGGACGGTTGTTAAACAGGCGCGGGTTCGAATACCGTGTTCAAATTTTTATTCTTATCTAAAAAAATACTATATATATCTAGATTACAAAGGGGACAGTGCTGAAGTAACAACTTCAGTCAAAGAAAATGTGACTGAAGAAGAAAACAAGCCCATTGCCCGCGCGAGGACTAAGTAAGCAATTTTTACTTATTTTTATGTATTACGCGTAGAATTTATCAAAAGAATATATCGGCCAATGAAATCCCCATCAAAATCGGCCCAGCCGTTCCAAAGATTAGCCGAAGAAACATACAGACAGACAAATCGAATTTATTTATTTATTTATTGGGAAGCCAACTCTGTATACTATGATACAATTATATTATCACACCTATATAAACGTTATTACACAGTATATCTCAACTACAGGCTAACACATCATGAAAGAAAAAAAATTGCATAGATAGGAGTACGTTTGACCACAATTGTTATTTAATATTTATTAAAAAGAAAAGAATTTAGAAGCAGTAAATAAATATTTTATTACACATATATACGTACTGACGCACGCACATACACATGCACAGACGCACGCAAACACACACACACACACACACACACACATACGCTCATACGCACGCACACACTCATTTCACTCACACACTTCACACACTTACTTCACACGCACGCACGCACACACGCAGACACGCACGCATGCACTCACTCACGCTAACATAGACGCACATACACATGCCACACGCACACTCACACACTCACACGCACGCTAACACGCACGCACACACGCACGCACACACGCTAACACTCACTCACACGCTAACACGCACGCATACACTCACTCACGCTAACACGCACGCACATACTAACACGCAAGCACGCAAACACGTTATCTTATAAGACATTTCTATTTCAGTTTCAAGTTTCAACCGGACTCGAACAATCCTAAAGAGGTTGCAAAATTTAGAACCTCTATAGACGAAATCAGCTGCAGCAAGAGCAAGCTCTCCGGCGTAGTGAGTGAACACTATTCTCTCTTCATGAGGCCAGTTGTGCTTGTAGGCACAAAGTGTGACTGTAAAGCGACTGGTTGTGGGTTCGATTCCCATTTGAGGACTGGAAACATTTATCATTTCAATTAACTTCGCTCCGGCGTTAAGTTTCGCCACTTAACATACAATGCCTCCACAATTCGACGGTGCGTGGGGAACGGAGTGTTTTAACGCTAGGTTCCCTCTGCCTATCTGAATGTGTGCGGGATACAGCGTGAAGATAAAACAAAATCTCTCTGTTTCTCTCCATTTTACCCTATTCTTTCATATTTAACCAAATCAAGGAGAAATGAAAGATGTTTTTTCGCTGGTTATTTAAAGCACGGCGTTAAGTTCCGCAACTCAACACGTAATGTATTGAAAAAAATAATGAAAGTGTTATTTTAACCTAGTGTTAAGACGCTTCGTTCTCCACTTTCCTCGGCGGAACTTAACGCCGCACTTTGCCTCGACACAATAGCGAAGAAAATGGAAATATTAAATATTTCCACTGTGGGGTAAGTGGGGAACGGAGTGTCTTAACACTAGGTTCCCTCTGCCTACCCGAATGTGTGCGGGATACAGCGTGAAGCTATTTCAATTTTCGTCCACAGACCAAACAACCATCGTCTGGAGAGAGAAACATCGTACAAGACTTTTTGTTGTTATTTGGAATCTTGTTGTGTATTTTAAAATATTTTTTTAAATAAAAATAAAAATAAATATGTTGGTATATTAAAAAATTAAATAAAAATAAAAATATTATATTAAATATATTAAAGATAATAATCGAGTTTCATTTAATATTCCATACTTAATATTTCGATTTCCTACGCCTTTCGTGGCAGCAGTGGCACGAACGTGTGACTGTAAACGACTGGTTGTGGATTCGATTCCTAGTCGAGGGGTGGAAATATTTTATATATCCATTTCCTTAGCTCTGGTATCAGAGGTGCGGCGTTAAGTTGCGCCACGTAACACGCAATGCCTTCGAATTCGGCGGCGCATGAGGTATGGAGTGTATTAGCACTAGGTTCCCTCTGCCTACCCGAATGTGTGCGGGATACAGCGTGAAGCTAAACAAAAAAAATCAATACTCCATCGCATAGCAGGATAGTCAGAGAGAACCTAGTGTCAAGACACTCCGTTCTCCACTCATCGCCGGAAATAGACATATTGCGTCGCACACGAGCGTGGTAAAGATTATTATTGAATTATTCAATGATTAATTAAATAACATATGTGTAAATGATGCCAGTCGTGGCGCAGTGGCACTAACGTGTGACTGTAAACGACTGGTTGTGGGTTCGATTCCCACTCGAGGAGTGGAAATTATATTTTCATATTCTTCGCTCTGGTGTCGAGGTAAAGCGCGGCGTTAAGTTCCGCCACTTAACACGCAATGCCTCCGAATTTGGAAAGTGGAGAAGTCTTAACACTAGGTTTCCTCTGCTTTCCCTCTTGTATGCGGGACACAATGAGAAGCTAAAAAAACAAGGAAAAAGTATTTAATAAATATCATTCTCTCTCGCCAAACGATTGTTCGTAGAATAATCTTTGTGTAGCAGAAATTTGTAAAAATCTCTCTACAGAGATGCTAACAACAAAAATAACGTTGTAATAAAGCGTATAAGAATTTCGACGCAGCGGATAGTAGAACGCATGGCTCAGTGGTGAGAGCACCTGGACGGTATTCAGGAGGCGCGGGTTCGAATCCCGCTGCGTTCAAATTTTTATACGTTTTCTACATGTCTTTTTCAATTTTCCTAAGTGTGGAATAACACTTTAAAAATGTGTAAAGGAAAAAAATATCATTCCACCGCTCTGGTGATAAGATAAATCGCGGCGTTGAGTTCCGCCATTCAACATGTTTCGATTCAGAACGGATAGTGAAAGCATATCCATAGAGTTTCTTGACACTAGGATATCTCTGACTACAAAAAATGACTTAATAATTGAATGAGTGACTCACTGAATAAATGAATCATAGATTAAACATGTAATTTATTGACCTAGATTAGTAAATGTATATCAAAGTTTTATTTGTATGAATATTCACAGTAATTATTATTATTATTATTTTTTTTAGCTTCACGCTGTATCCCGCTCACAGCATGGTAGGCAGAGGGAACCTAGTGTTAAGACACTCCGTTCCCCACTTTCCGCCGAATTCGGAGGCTTGCGTGTTAAGTGGCGGAACTTAACGCCGCACTTTACCTCGACACCAGAGCGAAGAAAATGGAAATATAATTTCCACTCCTCGAGTGGGAATCGAACCCACAACCAGTCGTTTACAGTCACACGCTAGTGCCACTGGGCCACGACTGGCCACATATTAGTTAGTAATTATAAAATAAATAAAAATAAAAATTATTTATTGTCAAGCAACATAGGCTCATAGTTGGTTAGTACAAGAGAATTACTTAAGAACTACTATGTTAGTAAAACAAAAACATAAACCAATAAACTAAGATACAATACAGAATGTTGCCAGTCGTGGCCCAGTGGCACAAGCGTGTGACTGTAAACGACTGGTTGTGGGTTCGATTCCCACTCGAGGAGTGGAAATTATATTTCCATTTTCTTCGCTCTGGTGTCGAGGTAAAGCGCGGCGTTAAGTTCCGCCACTTAACACGCAAGCCTCCGAATTTGGCGGTGCGTGGGGAACGGAGTGTCTTAACACTAGGTTCCCTCTGCCTACCCTGCTGTGTGCGGGATACAGCGTGAAGCTAAGAAAAAAAAATAAAAAAAAAATAAAAAAAAAATTAAAAAAAAAAACAAATAATAATAAAAACTATACATACGTAAGTCTGTCTGTCTGTTACGCTTTCACGGCTAATCTACTGGACCGATTTGGATGGAATTCGGGAATAAAATAGTTGAAGACCCAAAGTAAAACATAGGTTTATAATTTCTTTTAAAAAACAACCACTATAGGGTTGCAATAGTGGGTGAAAGTTTATATGAAAAATTTAAACTGCTTGTCCGATATCGATGAATATTCTTAAGAAAATAGTTGATAACACAGGATTAAAAATAGGCTACCTATTTTTTTTTAAAACTAAGCTTTAAGGGGCAGAAATAGGGAATTATTCACAAGGAAACAGTCGAGACTGGGTCCCTGGTACATTAAATATTTGACAGCTTCATAAGCAAAGGAATTTAAAGTTGAGACACTCCGTTCTCCATCCGAAATCAAGACATTGCATGTTGAGTGGCGAAACTTAACGCCGCGCTTTACCTCGGACCAGAGCGAAGAAAATGGAAATATTAAATATTTCCACTCCTCGAGTGGGAATCGAACCCACAACCAGTCGTTTACAGTCACACGCTTGTGCCACTGGGCCACGACTGGCCACTTAATAATATTTATTTTATGATAATAAAATAAATATTATTAACTTTCTGAGCGTATATCGACACCCACATCCATTACGTGTATCACCGAACGCTGACCCTTTCCAAATTTTTTTTTTTTATTGCAAAAAGGGGAGCAAACGAGCAAAAGAACCACCTGATGGTAAATGGTTACCTTCGCCCATGGACATCCACAACATTAGAGTAGTTATGAATGCGTTGCCGGCCTTGAGGATGACGGAGGTAAGGAGGAAAGAATGGGAATAAGGAGAGCTGGCTCACATGCCATCGAACCGGAACACATCATAAGATATTTGGCGGTTCGTCTTTGACATGATAGTGGTCGCGAGCCAGTCGGAGAACGAATCTCCTACCACCAAACTACTGGGTTACCCGCCTTTTACGGGACGCTACCCAGCGGCGGGGGGGAATTGTATTCTTAACCCGTCCCCGCATAAGAGAAAACATTTAGACACAATTTTCCTTTATTTTCATATAAATAACTAAAAGTATATTATAGTGTCTGGTATTATCGATTTTTTTATCTATAATGAGTCACTATCACTTTAGTGATATAATTTCTAGATATGGTAGATAATTGATGGTCTGATAGTGGTTATACAGAGTGTTTATTAAAATTAAAGAATATATGAAAAAAAGATTTTATTACAGGGGCCAGTTATGTCGCAGAGGCACAAAAGTGTGACTGTATAGCGACTGGTTGTGGGTTCGAATCCCGCTCGAGGAGTGGAAATATTTAATGTTTCCATTTTCTTCGCTATGGTGTCGAGGCAAACCGCGGCGTTAAATTATATCGCGTCGGATTTTTGAAAAATAAAGTAGCCTTTGTTTAATCTTGGATTATCAATTATATATATGCCAACATTCATTACAATCGATCAATCGGTGTAGATTTTTTATATAAACTTTCATCCCCTATTTCAACCCTTTGAAGGTTGATTTTTGAAAAACTAAGTATCCTATGTTAGAACCAGTTATTTTTACTACTTCCATTCTAAACTTCATGCAAATCGGACCAGTAGATTAGCCGTGAAAGCGTGACAGACGAACACACAGACATTCGAATTTATAATATAGGTAGGGACTTAAACCTTTAATCGTTTCACGTTTTGAGAACACCCTATATAGCAATATATAGATTAGTATAACCACTCGAGGCTTTCAACTGAATATATTTAGTTGTTCAAGTGTTTTCTAACTTACCGCACGCTTGTACGTAAAATGGAACACCCCGCGTTCGAAGAGGCCGGTCAGTCCCCGGGAATAGAAGTCTGGACCATCGACGTAAGGAACTATACCTTTTTTAAGCTTTTGGTATCCTTTTCTTAAGATTAAGGGAAGATTACTAAGATACAACAGTCAATATTGGGCCAGTCGTGGCGCTTTACAAAGTGCGACTGTAAAGCGACTGGTTGTGGGTTCGATTCCCACTCGAGGTAAGTACTCTGGTGTCGAGGCAAAAGCGCGGCGTTAAATTCCGCCACTTAACACGCAATGTTTCTACAATTCGGCGGTGCGTGGGGAACGGAGTGTCTTAACACAAGGTTCCCTCTGCCTACCCTGCTGTGTGCGGGATACAGCGTGAAGCTAAAAAAAAAAAAACAAAAAATAAATATAATAGTCAATCCCGGGATTAGAACTCTGGACCATTGACGTAAGGAACTAAGCCTTTTCTAAACTTTGGTAGAGAGCGGAGAACAGAGAACACTGTAGAGAGTGCGTGAAAATATACTTTTAACATTGTCATATTGGAGCCATTCGTTGCTTGGGGGGCCAAAGGGTTACCGTGAACGTTTATTTAGGTTCGATTCCCACTCGAGGAGTAGAAATATTTATTATTTCCATATTCTTCACTCTGGTGTCGAGGCAAAGCGCGGCGTTAAGTTCCGCCACTTAAAGATAACTAAACGGAAAGTGAGGAATAAATTGTCTTAACATTAGGTTCCCTCTGTCTACCCTACTTTATCTCCTTAGATAAAGTACCTTTACCAGAGCGGGAAATCCTTCATCCCTTTGAATGCCCTTTGAATGGAAATCGAACTTACAACCATCGCGTTTGCAATCAGAGCCAAAGATCAAACATTGCCGCGCTCGAACGTGCAGTTTGGACGGTCGTGAATAGGCTAGCGCGGGAAATGCCGAAAAATGAACAACTGAAAGTGCCGCTACCACTACTACTACTACTACCACTACCACTACCACTACCACTGCCACTACCACTACCACTGCCACTGCCACTGCCACTACCACTACTACTATTTTGGTGAAAAAAATCTCCTATAAAACAAAGCCGGGTACGATGAGCTAGTATTGAATAAGTGTTAAGTGCTCTAAGTCAAGTGTTAATATAATGAAGTGACATGATACAAGTGTAAAGGATTATCATTATACGCGTGGAAGAAAGAGAGAGAGAGAGTCGGTTAGTATTTCTTTTAGCTTCACGCTGTATCCCGCACACATTCGGGTAGTCAGAGGGAACCTAGTGTTACGTCACTCCATTCCACACCCACCGCCAGACTCTGGAGGTATTGCGTGTTAAGTAGCGGAACTAAATGGCGCGCAGAAAATCGAAACATTAAACGCTTTCAATCCTCGAGTGGGAATAGAACCCACAACCAGTCGCTTTACAGTCACACTTTGTGGCCACAAGCCACGACTGGCCACAGTAAATACATAAATATATTGTTTTCAATTGATAATAATCTAAATTATCATAAAAAATATTATCAGTTAATAACACTTTATTAATATTATAAGCTTATATAATACTAATAAATTATATTGTGGCCAGTCGTGGCCCAGTGGCACAAGCGTGTGACTGTAAACGACTGGTTGTGGGTTCGATTCCCACTCGAGGAGTGGAAATGTTTCATGTTTACAATTTCTTCGCTCTGGTGTCGAGGTAAAGCGCGGCGTTAAGTTCCGCCAAAAATAAATGATTAATTAATAAAACTAATTTTTTTTTTAGCTTCACGCTGTATCCCGCACACAGCAGGGTAGGCAGAGGGAACCTAGTGTTAAGACACTCCGTTCCCCACGCACCGCCGAATTCAAAGGCATTGCGTGTTAAGTGGCGGAACTTAACGCCGCACTTTACCTCGACACCAGAGCGAAGAAAATGGAAATATTAAATATTTCCACTCCTCGAGTGGGAATCGAACCCACAAGCAGTCGCTTTACAGGCACACTCTGTGCCTCTGCGCCGCGACTGGCCCCAAGTTTAAATTAGTAAATAAATTAATTAATAAATAACTAAAATTCATAAATAATTTGCCAGTACTAAAAAACGTTACTATCGCGTATGGCAACACTTAATTTTTATACGTTTTCTTTAAATGTCTTTTTCAAAATAAAACTGTTCCAAGCTTTGAATAAAAAGAGTTTCACTAAAAGAAATTCCATTTCTTGAGCGTTAATAAATGAGAACATCTTACTTTTAAACATTTTTAAAGTGTTATTCCACACTTAGGAAAACTGAAAATTGAAAAACGTATAAAAATTTGAACGCAGTAGGATTCGAACCCGCGTCTCCTGAATACCGTCCAGGCGCTCTCGCCACTGAGCCATGCGTTCTACTACCAGCTGCGTAGAAATTCTTATACGCTTTATTACAACGTTATTTTTGTTGTTAGCATCTCTGTAGAGAGATTTTTACAAATTTCTGCTACACAAAGATTATTCTACGAACAATCGTTTGGCGAGAGAGAATGCTATTTATTAAATACTTTTAAACATATAATTAAATCTTAAATTAATCATTATATTAAAATAAATTGAAAAATCTTAGATTATACTAAAACCTATCTTAAAAGCTTGCAATATAACGAAATAGCTGTGATATTTGAATAAAGGGTGGCAACATTGAGAAATAAAATGAGGGTAGAAGGGACTTATATAAAATGAAAGAGGGGGTAGTTTTTATTATTACTAATGACAGATACTTTGTTATTGGTGCCATTTCAAAGGCAGAGGCACAAAGTGTGACTGTAAAGCGACTGGTTGTGAGTTCTATTCCAATTCGAGGTAGAAATATTTATATTTCCATTTTCTTCGCTCTTGTGTCGAGACAAAGCGCGGTGTTAAGGTCCGCCTCTTAACATGCATTGCCTCCGAATTCGGCGGTGCATGGGGAACGGAGTGTCTTAACACTAGGTTCCCTCTGCCTACCC
This sequence comes from Dryas iulia moderata, assembly GCA_019049465.1. NCBI lineage: Eukaryota > Metazoa > Arthropoda > Insecta > Lepidoptera > Nymphalidae > Dryas > Dryas iulia. The sequence continues at coordinate 5,835,447 of CM032445.1, read as the reverse complement.
GAATGTGTGCGGGATGTAGCGTGAAGCTAAAAAAAAAGGTGCTCGGTGGTAGCGCTATGTACATTTGACAATTCAAAACGTGCTGCTTACAAGAGTCTATTTGAATAAAGATATTTTGAATTTGAATTTGAATTTGAATTTAAGATAAATAATAAGTAATAAATCCTAAGTGTGAAAATTATTATGGTTACGCGCATTCTAAATTGAAAGGTCTGAACCTAGTTACAATAGGCGTCGCAGAACCGACTTTTAGGAAGTGATTGGTGGTAAGGGGCGGAGAGCGGAGAGACGCGCGAGAGACAAATAGTAGTGACTCCATTACGCGGTGTGTAGTGTCTCAGTCACTCCGCACTCGTCAACTCTCATTGACTAGTGACTCCATTACGCGGTGTGTAGTGTCTCAGTCACTCCGCACTCGTCAACTCTCATTGACTAGTGACTCCATTACGCGGTGTGTAGTGTCTCAGTCACTCCGCACTCGTCAACTCTCATTGACTAGTGACTCCATTACGCGGTGTGTAGTGTCTCAGTCACTCCGCACTCGTCAACTCTCATTGACTAGTGACTCCATTACGCGGTGTGTAGTGTCTCAGTCACTCCGCACTCGTCAACTCTCATTGACTAGTGACTCCATTACGCGGTGTGTAGTGTCTCAGTCACTCCGCACTCGTCAACTCTCATTGACTAGTGACTCCATTACGCGGTGTGTAGTGTCTCAGTCACTCCGCACTCGTCAACTCTCATTGACTAGTGACTCCATTACGCGGTGTGTAGTGTCTCAGTCACTCCGCACTCGTCAACTCTCATTGACTAGTGACTCCATTACGCGGTGTGTAGTGTCTCAGTCACTCCGCACTCGTCAACTCTCATTGACTAGTGACTCCATTACGCGGTGTGTAGTGTCTCAGTCACTCCGCACTCGTCAACTCTCATTGACTAGTGACTCCATTACGCGGTGTGTAGTGTCTCAGTCACTCCGCACTCGTCAACTCTCATTGACTAGTGACTCCATTACGCGGTGTGTAGTGTCTCAGTCACTCCGCACTCGTCAACTCTCATTGACTAGTGACTCCATTACGCGGTGTGTAGTGTCTCAGTCACTCCGCACTCGTCAACTCTCATTGACTAGTGACTCCATTACGCGGTGTGTAGTGTCTCAGTCACTCCGCACTCGTCAACTCTCATTGACTAGTGACTCCATTACGCGGTGTGTAGTGTCTCAGTCACTCCGCACTCGTCAACTCTCATTGACTAGTGACTCCATTACGCGGTGTGTAGTGTCTCAGTCACTCCGCACTCGTCAACTCTCATTGACTAGTGACTCCATTACGCGGTGTGTAGTGTCTCAGTCACTCCGCACTCGTCAACTCTCATTGACTAGTGACTCCATTACGCGGTGTGTAGTGTCTCAGTCACTCCGCACTCGTCAACTCTCATTGACTGGTGACTCCATTACGCGGTGTGTAGTGTCTCAGACACTCGTCAACTCTTATTGGCTGGTTGACTGTACCCAATGATTATTTTAACATTTTTGATTATTTAAAAAAGTTGTGAAATTACGTTTGTGTGTTAAAGATTATTTATTACCTAATTAAAAATGTTATAAATGATAACACGCCTTGGGAATGAAATGCTCGCTCCAGGCTATTTCAAAAGTATCACTGTCTGCAATAAATCTGTATATAACAATTACTTTAAAACAAAACAAGTCCCGCTTTCGTTTCTTGCGCCGGTTCTTCTCAGGTGTGAGGCGTTAACTTTAGTGTACCTGTGTCCGGTGGTAAACTATTTGACGTTCAAAAAATGAAGCTTGTAACTTGTTATTTTGAATAAAATTATTTGACTTTGACTTTGACTTTGACTTTGACTTTGACTTTAACGATTCTAATAATATCAAAAACAAGATACATTTGTTATAAGTATTATTATTTCCTTTCAGAAATTCGAACCCGTTGCCATCGGACAGAAGTTATACGGAAAGTTCTACAACGGTGACTCCTATATTGTGCTGAAGGTAATTATTTATTTGCGTCTTCTCTATCTTCCTTATATATATTATAATTAAGCAAACAATATATATACCTTATCATACAAACTTTAATCCCCAATTTCAACCCTTTAGGGGTTGATTTGTGCAAAAAGCAGCCAAGAAAAAAGTACCCTGGAATTTAAAAATAAATAAAAATACTTCAATTGCAAAAACAGAATTAACAAAAACAAAGTTCGTGGTTGAGAATTCCTTTTAAGCAAGTTATGCCATATATGTACATATGTATAATATATTTTTCATATTTATGCAAATATAATTATTTCTGTCATAATTCAAAGATTTCTTCATCAAATTTCAATTGTAATTAATTACAGTATAAGAAAACTTTTTGTAGGTAATTTTCTGATTTTCAACTATTTTCTTTCCGAATTCCTTCCAAATCGTGCCAATAGAATAGTCATGAAGTCGTATCAAACAGACAGACAGACTGTCGCATGTATAATATTAGTATGGATAATTCCGTGCTGGATAGCGGAACCCAACGCCGGATGTTTAAAGCAAAAATGTATTGTAATTAATTATTCAGGTTTGCAAGAGATTTTTGCAAGAACTTTTGAATCGACCAATTAACATACTCGTATAGCTAACACCAGCTGCTGAGATTTTAAGTAGAGACCAGTCGTGGTTTGCGAACACAAAGTTATCCTGTGAACTCGACTGGTTTTGCGTGCGACTCCCACTCGAGGAGTGGAAATATTTAATATTTCCATTTTTTTCGCTGTGGTGTCGAGGCAAAGTGTATTTTCCAAAATTCCGCCATTTGACTCGCAATACATCCGTATTCGGCGGAAAATGGGGGAAGGGAGTATTTTAACATTAGATTCTCTCTTCCTTCCCTGCTTTGTGCGGGATACAGCGTGGAGCAAAAAAAAAATAACAAAATTTTCCCCCTCAGACCACAGGAGACAATAATTCCACATACTCCTACGATGTCCACTTTTGGTTGGGGAGCAAATCCACCCAGGACAAGAGGGGTGCTGCAGCAATCCTGACTGTCACCCTGGATGACCAGCTCGGTGGTCGCGCTGTCCACCATCGTGAGGTCCAGGGGCATGAGACCAGTCAGTTCTTGGGATATTTCTTGCCTGGTACGTAGGTCATGGTACATTTGTCTTGCATTTTTGTAGTTGAAAAGCACTGAAAAAGAAAATATTTTTATTTAAAAAAAAAAAAAAAACTCAAAACAAGCTTAGGACGGAGAGTCTTAACACTAAGTTCCCTCTGCCTACCCCGCTGTTTGCGGGACACAGCGTGAAGCTAAAAAGAAGTTTATATTTAATGAGAGTTACCAGTACATTTCAGTTAGTTTGAAAGGTTGGCAGCTCCATTTTTTGTAGTCTGAGTAGGAATCGAACCCGCAACCTTAAGTTTTTTTTTTTTCTTTGTTTTTTTTTTTAGTCACCACAGACTCGAGGTCCGTGTACTTTACTGCTTTTATTACTTATTCTGTTTGTGATTTTGTTTTGAATTTAATTAAGCGAGTGAGTACACTCGGTCACACGTTTCTTAATTTATTTGTATTTCTTAATTTATTTGTTATGTAATAGAGAGACTGTAGCAGTCCCTCTAAGAGTCAGGTCCGGTGATTGTTGGGTCGTTATCTTCCTCTCAGCCTGTGCAGATAGCGCCAGAGTATAGATCCTTGTTAATTTTCATGGCTTCTGTGTCTCTATGAGAGATCGACATTTTGAGATTATACCCCACTATGTCAATCAAGGAAGATTCCCTTGCCCGACGGATGAATCTGCCGATGGCGTCTTCTTCGGCGTCGGTGTAGTACATACATTCGACGGTGTGCCTGGTGATTGCGACAATAGCGTGTGATACGCTATCGTGAATGGCACTCTTGGTAGACTTTGTCTGAATGATGACTACAGACTCGTAAGTTAGTCCCTGGGACTCGTTGATTGTAAGGATGCGCGAGTTTTCTCCCCTTCCGTACCCTCTGCGTGTGAGGTCCGCCTTCTCCGCCTGCGTGTGGACCAGGTACAGTGTATTTGGGGAGTCTGTTGCGATGAGCGCGCCCGTGTATCTCGATTTTCCCAAGGAGCGAGTTCTCGTTTGGGCTGAGAATATTCCGTGGTAAGCCTCGTTTAGAGCATATGTCAAGTCTTGTGGACATCTGTATGATCTTGTTAGCTCTTGGTTGATGCTCGCCACGAGGCTCGGACTGACATAATGCATTTGGAAGAGGTTATGCCGATCAATGAATGGCAGTTGGTTGAAATCTCCGACTACTGTAAGTATTTTGGCCTTTGATAGGATGGTCGCCATTACGATCGCTCCAAAATGGTTCATTAGGGCCTCGTCCACGAGTCTTTTGGGACTTTCTGAGACACCATTCACCAGAATTGAGGCGATCGTACGAACTCTGGCTTTGGAGTCCCTTGTACAACTAAAGGTGATCCTACTCCTGAGATCCTCCGCCGCTTCAGTAGTAGTAGTTGCTATAAGATCACTGTTAGGGACAAAGTTGTTTACAACCCAGGTGGACTTTCCGCATCCAGGAACGCCATTGACCCAATGTATTTCCGGTGCCTCCCAATGCTCCCAGGTGGTATACTCTTGAATGTTGCGCGCCATACTAAGGATTCTATGTTCCAGCGCGATTTCCGTGCATCGGGCTACGACTACAATTGGGTCATCCGGGGATGTTGTGTACCTGGGGGAGCCATTTTGGCGTTGTATCGTGTCGTCTTTATACACGTAGCCATGTTTTCTGCTGTAGGCCGCCATGTGTGGGGATTTGGGTGGATTTCCCCGTAGATATTCTAGCTTGTTGTTCAACCTTACGTTACAGATAGACGCTACCCCACTGCCCCACGACGGCCTTTTCAAACATCCTAAATGTTAGAAATAGGACCAGTCGGAACACAGAGGCACAAAGTGTGACTGTAAAGCGACTGGTTGTGGGTTCGATTGCCACTCGACGAGTGGAAATATTTAATATTTCCATTCTCTTCGATCTGATGTCAAGGCAAAGCGCGGCGTTAAGTTCCACCACTATAACACGTAATGCCTCTGAATTCTTCGGTAGTGTTCAACGGAGTGTCTTAACACTAGGTTCCCTTTGCCTACCCGAATGTGTGTGCGGGATACAGCGTGAAGCTAAAAAGAAAATAACCGATGAATTTTACAGCTATAAGATATTTGGAAGGCGGTAACGAGTCCGGTTTCAATGAAGTGGAAACAAACGCCGGCGCTGAGAAGCGACTCCTGAAGCTGTCGGGATGTGATAACTTGAGAATCGAAGAGGTATTTTTTTTTTTTAGCTTCACGCTGTATCCCCAGAGGGAACCTAGTGTTAAGACACTCCGTTCCCCACGCACCGCCGAATTCAGAGGCATTGCGTGTTAAGTGGCGGAACTTAACGCCGCGCCTTACCTCGGCACCAGAGCGAAGAAAATGGAAATATAATTTCCACTCCTCGAGTGGGAATCGAACCCACAACCAGTCGTTTACAGTAACACGCTTGTGCCACTGCGCCACGACTGGCCACGATGATGATATTGATATTTTATATAAATCGAACCAAAAAAAAAACAATTTTGGAAAACATAATAAAATTTAACACTTCGTGATTCGAACCCACGCCTCTTGGAAACGGACCTAGTGATCTCACTGCTAAGCAATGCGGTCTGCAACAGGCTGCGTCGGAATTTAAACTTTTTATACTTTCTAACTTGTTATACTTTCTGTAACGCAAAGATTACTGTACAAAAAATTGTTTCGCGCGAGAGAGAGATATTTATTAAACATTTAAAGTATTACCCATACATGCAAAACATAGAAAAAGATTAACCAACCAGTGGAACATTATTATTTATAAATAAATTAATAACATTATTATATATTATTTAAAAAAAAACCATCAGTCAAAGCAAATACTTAAAATATCCTTTCTTAATCCTCAGGTACCAGCAGAGGCCTCATCGCTGTCCAAGGACCACTGCTTCATCCTTGAAGTGGACCATGACATCTTCGTCCTCATGCCAGAAGGAGCTAAAGCCACCCAAAGAAGGAAGATCATCAGCGTCGCCAACACATTGCGTGATGATTATCACAATGGAAGAGCTACTATTGAGATTATTGGTAAAATACTAACAACTTTTCGTCGGTGCGTGGGGAACGGAGTGTCTTAACACTAGGTTCCCTCTGCCTACCCGAATGTGTGCGGGATACAGCGTGAAGCTAAAAAAAAAAACTTTTAACATTTTTTAAAAAGTTATTCCACACTTAGGAACATTGAACTAACAACATAAATAAGTTGTAATAAAGCGTATAAGAATTTCGACGCAGCTGGTAGTAGAACGCATGGCTCAGTGGTGAGAGCGCCTGGACGGTATTCAGGAGGCGCGGGTTCGAATTCCGCTGCGTTCAAATTTTTACACGTTTTCTAAATATCTTTTTCAATTTTCCAAAGTATGGAATAATACTATATAAATGTTTAAAAGCCTATAAGAATTTCGACGCAGCTGGTAGTAGAACGTATGCCTTAGCGTTTGAAGCGCCTGGACGGTTTCCAAGAATCGCGGGTTCGAATCCCGCTGCGTTCTAATTTTTATTCTTCTTCTAAGTTGTTCACTCCTGTCGGACTGGACGTTATCATGAAATGTCATTGTCATGTCAATCTATTTGAAAGCGAGATTATCAGATTCATCCACTTTTCCCTATCTTCGAATTTTTATACGTTTTCTAAATGTCTTTTTCTAAATAATAACAAGATTTGGTTCAGTCGTGTGGTCGTTTTGACCTGTATACTTATATAGGTGTGAGAGCACCTGAACGGTATTCAGGAGGCGCGGGTTCGAACCCCGCTGCGTTCAAATTTTTATACGTTTTCTTTAAATATCTCTTTTACTTATACAGGCATTTTTAAATTTAAAGGAGCAAAGGAGCACTGTTCACAAATTGCTAATATTTTTTGTCAGGCATTCATATTTATTATATGGTCAACATTTTTTACCGTGATTTTCTAAATTTAATTGCAATTAACTATTAAATGTTAACAATTGATCGTTTGTTTATGCGAAAATCACAATTAACAATTATTTTAATGTTAATTGTAGTGTAAACAACAATACGACTGGTTGTGGGTTCGATTCCTACTCTAGATATTCAAATAATTGATATTTCATTTCCTTCAACCTTGTGTGGAGGTTAAGCGCGGCGTTAAGTTCCGCCACTTAACACGTAATCCCTCCAAAATTTGGCAGTGCGTGGGCAACGGAGTGTCTTAACACTAGGTCCCCTCTGCCTACCCAAATGTGTGCGGGATACAGCGTGAAGCTAAAAAAAATCTCAGTTATTATTCCACTTATTGTTTTTTTTGTAGCTTCACGCACATAAGAAATAGGGGACGAGTCACAAATAAAATATAAAAAAAATAAATAGCTTCACGCTGTATCCCGCACACATTCGGGTAGGCAGAGGGAACCTAGTGTTAAGACACTCCGTTCCCCACTTTCCGCCGAATTCGGAGACTTGCGTGTTAAGTGGCGGAACTTAACGCCATGTTTATATAAAATATAAACTTTGCTTTACAGATGAGTTCTCTTCAGACGAAGATATAGATCAGTTCTTCGAAGCTCTCGGCTCTGGTTCTAGAGATGACTTGGTTGATGACGATTCCTCAGAAGTAAGGATGCTTTTTTTTACATATAGCAATCGTTTTTGAAGTGAAAACTTGTTTAGGCGCGTTGAGCGTTTTGGTTCGCGTCACCGACATGCGACATGATAATAGTATATCTATAGCTATGGAGAGCCAGACTAGCGCACGCGCAGTAGCCTGTGTACACGTATACACTAATACATCGACTATTTCTGACTGTATTTATATTTTGTATTTATATTTTGTTCATGATTTGTTTAACTAAATAAAACATAAAAAAATTCATATAATTTTTTGCATATAGTTTTAATTACACTCAACTTATTAGTTCCGTTTTCACTTCAATCGGCAGTCCCACGACTGCTACTGTTTTTTTTTTTCTTCACGCTGTATCCCTTGCGGGGTAGTCAGAGAGAACGGAGCGCCAAACGCTACGATCCCTGCATGCTCCCCTCGCCTCGTCCACAGTCATCAACCTCTTCATACACGCCCTCCGGGGGGTCCTCATGCGTTACGTGACCTTCCTCCAGTATCGTCGATACTGTGTTTTCGAAGGTCAACCGAGGTCTCCCCCTGCCTCGCTTACCACTCACCTTTGCTTCATATATCTTTCTTACCATTCTTTAATCACTCATCCTCTCGACGTGCCCAAACCACCTGAGCACGCCCTTCCTATATACCTATTCATTATCTTTCTTCTCTTCTATTTATATTTGAGGCCGTCGTGTCTAAATGATAGCGTCTGACTGCGCCACGACTAGGCTGCTTGGGACTTTTTGGTATTCAAATATATATATATATATATATATATATATATATATATATATATATATATTTAGAAAACCCTCAGTTTCGAACACTTTACAGTATTCCGTTATCACACTTGCGGGTAGACTGAGGTGGCATTCGTCTGTCAGTTGATACATTATTATATAAAACTACCGTCAATAATTTCCTAGTTGCCTCGCGTACTGTCCTTGATTCTTGCGAAATGAGTTGACTGTGTCTTAACGGTGTGGTGAGATTTTTTAGCTTCACGCTATATCCCGCACACATTCAGGTAGACAGAGGGAAAATAGTGTTAAGACACTCCGTTCCCCACGCATTGTTAAGCGGAACTTAACGCCGCGCATTGCCTAAACGCAATGGTTGTGGGTTCGATGCACACGAGTGGGGAGTGATTATATATTATTTTCATTTCCCCGCTCTGGTACCTAAGACAAAGCGTGAAGTTAAGTTCAATCAATCAAGACGCATTGTCTCGATTCCGGGCTGAAAGTAGAGAATGGAGTGTTCTCTCTCTTCTTCTTTCTCTGACTTCCCTGTGTTCGGGACAAAGCGTGATGTTGTTTTTTTTTTAGCTTCACGCTGTATCCCGCACGCAGCAAGGTAGGTAGAGGGAACCTACTGTTAAGACACTCCGTTCCCTACTTTCCACCGAACTTCTGAGGCATTGCGTGTTAAGTGCCGGTACTTAACGCCGCGCTTTGTCTCGACACCAGAGCGAAGAAAATAGAAATATTAAATATTTCCACTCCTTGAGTGGGAATCAAACCCACAAGCAGTCGCTTTACAGTCACACTTTGTGCATCTGCGCCATTGGCCCCACTGGCCCTGTTTTATTATAGTATAGATATTTAGATTTTATTTATAAGATTACATTTTTCTAATTTCTTTGATTTTATCTTTTTCAGAGCTACGCCAGAGCGAGTGCGTCTGAAGTATACTTATACAAAGTGTTAGTGGGAGATGAACCGGAACTCGTCGATGTTAGCAAACCATTTAAACAGAAGAAACTAACATCTGAGGTAAGAAAGAGGAAGATGGAGAAAAATAGAGATTGAAAAAGATATTTAGAAAACGTAATAATAATTGTAGTGGCCAGTCGTGGCCCAGTGGCACGAGCGCGAGACTGTAAACGACTGGTTTTGGGTTCGATTCCCACTCGAGGAGTGGAAATATTTCCATTTTCTTCGCTCTGGTGTCGAGGTAAAGCGCGGCGTTAAGTTCCGCCACTTAACACGCAATGCCTCCGAATTCGGCGGAAAGTGGGGAACGGAGTGTCTTAACACTAGGTTCCCTCTGTCTACTCTGCTGTGTGCGGGATACAGCGTGAAGCTAAAAAAAAATAACAATAATAATAATTTGAACGCAGCGGGGTTCAAACCCGCGCCTCCTGAATAACGTACAGACTCTCTCACCACTGAGCCTTGTGTTCTACTACCAGCTGCGTCGAAATTCTTATACGCTTTATTACAATTTTTTTTTGTTGTTAGTATTTTAAAAAAAATAGAGATTTAACTACATAAATAAGTTGTAATACGAGTATAAGAATTTTGACGCAGATGATAGTAGAACGCATGGCTCAGTGGTGAGAGCGCGCGGACGGGGAACAAGAGACGCGGGTTCGAATCCCGCAGCGTCTAATATATCATAAGTTTTCTTAAAACATCTTATTCAATTGCCTAAGCGTGAATAACGCTTTTAAATTTGCTTATATATTTAAAAAAAAACTAAAGATAATTATGCAAATCGACGTTGGCAACGTCAAAAGGTGCAGGTGCAAGATCAGCTGACCATTTCTTGGGTACGTGCACTATTTTTGCTATAACCTCGTATTTTTTTAACTTCAAGCTGTATCCCACACACAGCAGTTTCGGCAGAGGGAACCTAGTGTTAAGACACTCCGTTCCCCACGCACCGACGAATTCGGTGGCATTGCTTGTTAAGTGGCGGGACTTAATGCCGCGCTTTGCCTCGATACCAGAGCAAAGGAAAATAGACAGAAAATAGAAGTAAATATTTACACTTCTCGAGTAGGAATTGAACCCACAACCAGTCGTTTACATTCACACGTCCATGCCACTGTGTCACGACTGGCCTCACTAAAAGACTTTTAATATTAAAAAAAATCCCATAGTCCTAAGATTTTACTATGTCTAAAGTAATATTTTCTTATGGTTTTCTTACAGGACGTTTTCATCCTGGACACACCCTGCTCTGGAGTGTACGTCTGGTTGGGCAAAGACGTGGATGCTGATGTCAAGAAGCAGTACCACGACATCGCGCAAAAGTATTTGGATATTAAGGAATACCCATCTTGGGTGAGTTTAGGCACTATAAATCTTTTTTTTAAGCCTCACGCCATATCCCTTGCGGGGTAGTCAGAGAGAACGGAGCGCCAAACGCTACGGTCCCTGCATACTTCTCTCGTCTCGTTCACTGTCATCAACTAGGCTCCCTCTGCCTGCCCTGCTGGTGATACAGCGGAAAGCTAAAAAAAAACTTATTTTGCATTGTGTTGAAAGACACAAATTTCTGCCACACAAACATTATTCTACGAACAATCGTTTGGCGAGAGAGAGTGACATTTATTATTTTTTTTTTATCATTTTAACGTGTCATTCACACACTTAGCAAATTAAAAAAGTAATATGTAAAAATAATATGTTATAAATCAAATAATAATTTCGACGCAACCGGCAATAGAAATTAAAAAAAATTAAATAGCTTCACGCTATATCCCGCACACAGCAGGGTAGGCAGAGGGAACCTAGTGTTAAGATACTCCGTTCCCCATTTTCCGCCAAATTCGGAGGCTTGCGTGTTAAGTGGCGGAACTTAACGCCGCGCTTTACCTCGACACCAGAGCGAAGAAAATGGAAATACTAAATATTTCCACTCCTCGAGTGGGAATCGAACCCACAACCAGTCGTTTACAGTCATACGCTTGTGCCACTGGGCCACGACTGGCCACAAACTGGCTGACTTGACTAAAGAATTAATTTCTCTCTTTTTCTCTCTATCTCTCTCCAGGTGCCAGTGACAAGAGTGTCAGAAGGATCTGAAAGCAGTACCTTCAAGCAATACTTCCACGACTGGGACTCCTTCGCGCCGACCACACGTTCAGTTAAATCTATTGCTTCTGATATAGGTAAGAATATTGGGGAGGTATTTCTTCTTGAGAAATCGTGGTTTTGAAATTTAAATGGATTTTTTTTACGCTGTATCCCGCGTATAGCAGGGTAGGTAGAGGGAACCTAGTGTTAAGACACTCCGTTCCCAACTTTCCACCGAATTCGGAGGCATTGCGTGTTAAGTGGCGGAACTTAACGCCGAGCTTTACCTCGGCACCAGAGCGAAGAAAATGGAAATATTAAATAACCTGGCGCCAAATGGTAATAAAAAAAATATGAAATAAACAAAAAATGTAGTACAAAAATACAATAAAGTTTAAAAAAAATAAAAAAACAGCCTGGATGTCAGGACTGAACTGTGGATATCTGTTAAATTGCTGAAAGCTGATCTAAAACACTGAGCTATTACAACATTGTTAATTATTACGAAATTGACATTCGTATACTAATGATATGATAAATGATATGAATGAAGGGGCACGTAAGTGTGACTGTAAACGCGACTGGTTGTGGGTTCGATTCCCGCTCGAGGAGTGGAAATATTTAATATTTCCATTTCCTTCGCTCTGGTGTCGAGGTAAAGCGCGGCGTTAAGTTCCGCCACTTAACACGCAATGCCTCCAAATTTGGCGGAAAGTGGGGAACGGAGTGTCTTAACACTAGGTTCCCTCAGCCTACCCTGCTGTGGGCGGGATACAACGTGAAGCTAAAAAAAAATATGTACTAATGATAACTTAGCAGTTTTTTTATTAACACACTTAGGAAATTGAAAAAGACATTTAGAAAAAAATTGTAAAAATTTGATCGCAGCGGGATTCGAACCCACGCCTCCTGGAAACCATCCTGGCGTTCTATCTGCTAATCCATGTGTTCTACTACCAGCTGCGTCGAAATGTCTTTGTTTTTCTTTTCAGAAAGCGGTTACTTTTCTGGTGACGCTGATGATGAAGAAGCAGTCGCTAAGTATATTGGTAAAAGCGCGTCCGCCTCATCCTACATGCCTGGTGGGGACTCCAGCGGTTTTAGTGTCTTTAGGTAAATAAGACATTTTTTTAGCTTCACGCTGTATCCCGCAATCATTCGGGTAGGCAGCGGGAACCTAGTGTTAACACACTCCGATATCTACTTTCCGCTGAATTCTGACTGCATTACGTGTTGAGAACGGCGGCGGAACACAAAGTCTCAAAATGGATATAATAAATATTTCCACTCCTCGAGTGAGAATCGAACTGACAACCAGTCGCTTTACAGTCACACTTTGTGCCCACAAGCCAAGACTACCCTCATTATATTTTATACTAGCGGCCCGCTCGCGGCTTCGCCGCGTGGTCTACGTAGCTGTTTCGTTATATTGCAACCCTCGGGGGTGGATATTTGAAAAATAAAGTAGCCTATGTTTAACCTTGGATTATCAACTATATATATGCCAAAATTCATAACAATTGGTCAAGCGGTGTAGATTTTTCATATAAACTTTCATCCCCTATTTCAACCCTTTAGAGGTTGATTTTTGAAAAACTAAGTACCCTATATTAGACTCAGTCATTTGAACTACTTTTATTCTAAATTTCATCCAAATCGGACCAGTAGATTAGCCGTGAAAGCGTGACAGACAAACACACAGACTTTCGCATTTATAATATAAGTATGGATTATTTAGTGTTCTCGCTCTACACAAACTAAGCTGGGGCTAGTCGTGGTGCAGAGGCACAAATAGTGACTCTAAAGCGACTGGTCGTGGGTTCGATTCCCATACGGGGAGTGGCAGTGTTTATTACCATTTTCTTCGCTCTGGTGTCGTGGCCCCTCCACCATGCTTACGTAAACACTTTTCCATTAATGTATTGTGAAAAATATGTAAAAGATTAAATGACTACCGATGACGTAATTATCATGTAGACTCCCCTACCCCCCATGTCATACAGAATAAGCAAAGCAAAGACCCCCCCGACCCCCTATAGTGCTCACGTCATACTTGAACGGCCCAGACACTGACGCTGTCAAAACCACGCTTCACCTCAAATACATATTTTAATTTAAAAAAACTATTTTCATCTTCCCAGAGCCGCAGAAGAACCAGAAGATATAACAGAAGAATCTGAAACTCCCAAATTCTACCAAAGTGAAGTTTACGCTGTCAAATATCAATATAAAGACGAGAGTGATGAAGACGCCGCGGTGGTTTACCTTTGGATAGTGAGTATTTTTTAACTTATTAAAAGGAGCCAAACGTCTGATGATGTGTTCTGGTTTGATGACATGTATGCCAGTTCTCCCTATTCCCACCATCCCTATCCTTCTTCCCTCTTTTCCCCCTCCCCCGTTAATGTCGGCAACGCATCCACAATTATTTAAAAAAAAATTTATAATTTTGTGTATGTCCATGGGCGAAGGTCAGCTCGTTTCATCAAAAAAAAACTTGCAGAAGAAGCACCTTTAGGTAAGTGGTTACCTTCTCCCGGATATCTACAAGAGGAGTTGTGGATGTGTCCGGACTTGAGGAGAGAGGAGAGAAGGAGGGAGGAAGGATAAAGATGGTAGGAATACATCGAACCGCAACACATCATCAGATATTTGGCGGATCGTAAAGAATAGTGTGTATGAGTATATTATTTTGTTCTATTTTATTATATACTAGCGGCCCGCTCGCGGCTTCGCCGCGTGAACTATTTCGCTATATTGCAACCGTCGGGGGCGCATTTTTAAAAAATAAAGTAGCTTATGTTTAAGCTTAGATTATCAACTATATTTATGCCAAAATTCATTACAATTAGTCAAGCGGTTTAGATTTTTCATATAAACTTTCATCCCCTATTTCAACCCTTTACAGGTTGATTTTTGAAAAAATAAATAGCCTATGTTAGACCCAGTCACTTTTACTACTTTCATTCTAAATTTCATCCAAATCGGACCGGTAGATTAGCCGTGAAAGCGTGACAGACAAACACACAGACTTTCCCATTTATAATATAAGTATGGATAGTAAAAAAATGTCTTTGGAGAAATATCACAGTACATAAAAACAGTTAATAAAACTAATTTTTATTTTGTAGCTTCACGCTGTATCCCGCATACAGCAGGATAAGTGGAGGGAACCTAGTGTTAAGACACTCCGTTCCCGCCCCAATTTTTCGCCGAATTCTAAATTAAAGATTTATAAATATGTATTGGAGCCATTTTGTTAATGTTATCACTAAGGTAATGAAATAGGGGTAGAGGTAGATTTGTAAAGAAATCTGGCATTGAATATTGGCAGTCTTTTTTATTTATAAACTTATTATTGTGGCCAGTCGTGGCGCAGTGGCACAAGCGTGTGACTGTAAACGACTGGTTGTGGGTTCGATTCCCACTCGAGGAGTGGAAATATTTAATATTTCCATTTTCTTCGCTCTGGTGTCGAGGTAAAGCGCGGCGTTAAGTTCCGCCACTTAACACGCAATGCCTCCGAATTCGGCGGAAAGTGGGGAACGGAGTGTCTTAACACTAGGTTCCCTCTGCCTACCCTGCTGTATGCGGGATATAGCGTGAAGCTAAAAAAAAAAACTTATTATTCATTCCTTTTGATCACGCGAACGTAGCCGCGGGTAACAGCTAGTAAATTAAATATGCCTGTTAATTTTCAGGGTGCAAACGCAGACGAAGACGCTGTGAAAGCGGGAATCGAACTCGTGTCCAAGCTGGAAGAGGAGTTGGACGACATCCCTATTGTAGTGAAGATACCACAAGGAAAAGAGACTAGGCATTTCCTGAGTTTATTTAAGGGTTAGTAATCTGACTACTTGATTATATTTTAGATTTCTTTTTTAGCTTCACGCTGTATCCCGCACACAGCAAGTTAGGCAGAGGGAACCTAGTGTTAAGACACTCCGTTTCCCACTTTCCGCCGAATTCGGAGGCATTGCGTGTTAAGTGGCGGAACTTAACGCCGCGCTTTACCTCGGCACCAGAGCGAAGAAAATGGAAATATTAAATATTTCCACTCCTCGAGCGGGAATCGAACCCACAACCAGTCGTTTACAGTCACACGCTTGTGCCACTGGGCCACGACTGTACTTTTTATGACCAATCTTATTAATTTACAGGTAACCTAATGATTCTATGTGGTGACAAGGAAAGTGAATACAAGAGTGAAAACTTCAAGAAATCCTTCGACGATGATGGAATCCGTCTTTTCAGAGTATGTTTATTATAAAAGAATATATTATATGTTACTACAATCCATACTAATATTTTTTTGCTTCACGCTGTATCCCGCACACATGCGTGTAGGCAGAGGGAACCTAGTGTTAAGACACTCCGTTCCCTACTTTCCGCCAAATTCAGAGGCATTGCGTGTTAAGTAACGGAACTTAACGCCGTAACAATGACAATGGCTTTACCTACCATTGACATTGACTTTGATATAATAAAATCCTAAAATTAAAAATTTCTTTTGTTTAGATTGAAGGCACTAAGGAGGGTGTGGACACCAGAGCCACACAAGTGGAGGAGAGTTCCAATTCTCTCCGAGATGACGATGTTGCTATCCTGGAGACTCCTGACAAAGCCTATTTATGGATTGGAAAGGTAAAGTATTAGGCGGAGACCGTAGAGAGTGACGCAACTCTCCGCTTGTAGGATGTTAGTAGATTTTTTAGCCTGTGTGCCTGTTTATCAAAATCGGTCTAGCCGTTCCAGAGATTAGCCGGAACGAACAGATATAAAGACAGACGAAAATTGTAAAAAATGTAACATACTGTATCCCGCACTCAGCATGGTAGACAGAGGGAACCTAGTGTTAAGACACTCCGTTCCCCACGCACCGACGATTTTTGAAGGCATTGCGTGTTAAATAACGAAATATAACTACATACATTTGCATTTCTCCATTAAATAATAACTTAAGTAAAATATCTAAAAAAGAAAGACGTTTGAACGCTTGGCTTTTCCGGTTTGTTACAGACAAATAATAAATAAATAAATAGCTTCACGCTATATCCCGCACACAGCAGGGTAGGCAGAGGGAACCTAGTGTTAAGACACTCCGTTCCCCACGCACCGCCGAATTCGGAGGCTTGCGTGTTAAGTGGCGGAACTTAACGCCGCGCTTTATCTCGACACCAGAGCGAAGAAAATGGAAATATTAAATATTTCCACTCCTCGTGTGGGAATCGAACCCACAACCAGTCGTTTACAGTCACACGCTTGTGCCACTGGGCCACGACTGGCCACACTCACTATACTACTCACTATCTAAAAATTTTTCAATTTATTATACGTGTCAATAACACTTGCCACGACACTACAGGGAAAGAAATTGAAATTATAAAATATTTCAATTATTCGAGTAGGAATCGAACACACAACCAGTCGGGTTTACAGTCACACTTTGTGCCCACAAGACGCGGTTGGTCTTACATATTGTTATAGTGCAAAATATGTTATTTTTCAAAATATATTCGAGGCAAGGTGCGGCGTTAAATTCCGCCACTTAATACGCAATGCTTCCAGAATTCGTCGGTGCGTGGGGAACGGAGTGTCTCAACACTAGGTTCCCTCTGCCTACTCGAATGTGTGCGGGATACAGCGTGAAGCTACAAAAATACATTGTTTTTGTATTTTAAACTATTTTTTTTATATTAGGAATCAAATGAAAAAGAACAAGACGCAGCGAAGAACTTCATCTCTCTACTTGTAGAAGAGAAAGAGACTGAAGAAGTGAACCAAGGGGAAGAACCTGAGGAGTTTTGGGAGGTTCTAGGTAATTTGTGTTTTAGCTAGTGTTAAGACACTCCGTTTCCCGCCGATTTTCAGAGGCATTGTGTGGTAAGTGGCGGAACTTAACGCCGCGTGTTACCTCCGATACTAGAGCGAAGGATATGGAAATAATAAATACATCCACTCCTTGAGTGGTAATCAAACCTAAAACTAGTCGTTTGCAGTCACACGTATGTGCCACTGCGCCACGACTGGCCCCAGTTATTCTAACATGTTACACTTTAGTAGAGAGATTTTTAAAAAATTCTGCTACACTAAGAAAGTTTGGCGAGAGAGAGTGATATTTATTAAATACTTTTAAACATTTTTAAAGTGTTATTCCACACTTAGGAAAATTGTAAAAGACATTTAGAAAACCTATAAAATTTTTTATACGTTTGCTAAATGTCTTTCTCTCTTGCTGCCCTGCTATGCGTATAAAAGAGTAAGTCTGTACGAGTATACTTTATAACTTTAAAATCATAAATATTCAAATCAATGCCTTTTTATTTTATTTATATAATAATATATCTAGAGCAGGGCTTCTTAAACTTTTGTCACTCACGACCCCATTTATGATTGCAAGTGTCTTGACGACCACATACAAACATAAAAGAAAAATAAATATTCTTTTTGATGATTTATTTATTAGGTAACGATACATATAAATATGAAAACATATAGTTTTAGAATTCGTTTTGAAACATACAAAAAATCAAAATTAAAAATTTCACTCCGCTCCACATGCCGCCAACTCTAGTGATGTTATAAAATGGTATATATAAATAAAAAAAAAAAAAATAGCTTCACGCTATATCCCGCACACATTCGGGTAGGCAGAGGGAACCTAGTGTTAAGACACTCCGTTCCCCACTTTCCGCCGAATTCGGAGGCTTGCGTGTTAAGTGGCGGAACTTAACGCCGCGCTTTACCTCGACACCAGAGCGAAGAAAATGGAAATATAATTTCCACTCCTCGAGTGGGAATCGAACCCACAACCAGTCGTTTACAGTCACACTCTTGTGCCACTGGGCCACGACTGGCCACATATATAAATATATAAATATGTGACTCTAAAATCTCTCGACCCCAAAATTTTGCTACGACGACCCATAGTTTAAGAAGCCCTGATCTAGAGGAAGGTCACGTAAAAGCATGAAAACCCCCCGGAGGGCGTGTATGAAGAGGTTGATGACAGTAGACGAGGCGAGAGAAGTATGCAGGGACCGTAGCGACTGACTAAAAGCGAAGCTAAAAAAAGATTAAAATAATATAAAGAAATATTATATTGGTATAATTTCCCACAGGAGGACCACCAGAGGACGAGGAGGGTTCATCCGGATGGAGAGTCAAAGCTAACAGGAGAGTCACGTCACCGCCCTCCCTCACCGCCGTCACGGTCACTAGGAGGGGGAAAATTATATACGAGGAACTGCCTCCTGACTTTACCCAGAATGTGAGTAATACAGCTTTTTCAACTTTGCCCGCATAGCGTGGTAATCAAAGAGAATCTAGTGTCAAGACACTCCGTCCTCTAAGTACAGCCAGGAATCGAGACGTTTTTTAGCTTCACGCTATATCCCGCACACATCCGGGTAGGCAGAGGGAACCTAGTGTTAAGACACTCCGTTCGTAACTCAACGAGTCATGTAAAGAATAAAATTATATAATTTTATTAATACTTAGCGGCGTTTAGTTCCGCCACTTAACACGCAATGCCTCCGATTTCGGCGGAAAGCGGGAAACGGAGTGTCTTAACACTAGGTTCCCTCTGCCTACCCTGCTGTGTGCGGGATACAGCGTGAAGCTATTAATACTTACACTGTGGTCATTGTGTCGAAGTGGTTCAGCGTGTAACTGTAAAGGCGATGGTTACGGGTTTGATACACGAGTGGGGAATGATCATATTTAAGTTATTTTCATGCCAGTCACTAAACACGTAAAATTTGGATTTTGGTCGAAATGTGGAGTATCTTGACACTAGGACACTACGACACTTTTTATGGGAGCGGAGAAATGAAAATATTTATAAAATATAATCACAAAGTGTGACTGGTTGTGGGTTCGATTACCAGGAGGAATGGAAATATTTAATGTATCCATTTTCTCCGTGTCGAGACAATGCCTCCAAATTCGACAGTGTGTGGGGAACGGAGTGTCTTAACACTAGGTTCCCTCTGCCTATCCGAATGTGTGCGGGATACAGCGTGAAATGAATGAATAACTTGAAATATAAAAATTATAAACTTTTTCATTTGAAAGTGTTATTCACACACTTAGGAAATTGAACAGACATTTTTAGAAAACGTATAAAAATGCAGCGGGATTCGAACCCGCGCCTCTTGGAAACCGTATCAACACTCTGACCGCTAATCCATGCGTTCTACTAATTATATAAATAAGTTGTAATAAAGCGTATAAGAATTTCGATGCAGCTGGTAGTGCGCCGTTGAGCTCAGCCACTTAACACAATACTTGCGAAATTCGTCGGTGTGTGGGGAACGGAGTGTCTTCACACTAGGTTTTCTCTGCCTACCCGAATGTGTGCGGGATACAGCGTGAAGCTAAAAAAAAATAAATCGTAATATTATTTTCAGGATCTGTCAGACGACGGGGCGTATGTCGTGGACAATGGTGAAGAACTGTACCTCTGGCTGGGGAAGAACATTCCAGACCGAGTTAAAGAAGCGAGACTCAACATAATCGCTGTAAGTAGACTGGCCACGGTTGTGGGTTCGATTCCCATTCATTTCTCTCATAAATTTCTTTATACGTACATATGGGAAATACTTACACTATAAATTGAAGACTCGCTAGATAGTTTGGTACTTAGCTACAATAGGCGTCGCAGGGCGTCTTTTAGGGACTGGTGGTAAGAGGCGGAGAGCGGAGAGACGCGCGAGAGACAAATACTAGTGACTCCATTACGCGGTGTGTAGTGTCTCAGTCACGCCACTGGCTGCTTGACTGTAGCGGAGCGGAATGTAGGAAAGTGTAGATATGGCTGGTCAAGACAAGTGTGGGTTCGATACACAATCGGAACAATGATTATATTTAAATTATTTTCATTTTTCCACTCTGGTACCTAAGATTAAGCGCGGCGTTAAGTTTCGCCACTTAACATGCAATGTCTGGATTTCGAGCCGAAAGCGGAACGGAGTGTCTTAACACTAGGTTCTCTCTGTCTACCCTGCTATGGGAGAAAAAGTGTGAAGGTGTACAACATTTTTAAAGTATTAGTGACCCGTGGGGGGACGGGTTAGAATACAATTCTCCTCTGTCGCTGGGTAGCGTCCCTAAAAAGACGGCTTAAAGGACAGTAGCTCGGTGGTAGGAGATTCGTTCTCAGACTGGCTCGTCAAAAACGAACCTCCAAACATCTGATGATGTGTTCCAGTTCAATGACATGTAAGCCAGCTCTCTCTATTCCCTTATGGGTGAAAACCCATCTTGTCCCTTTCTCCCTTAACAAGAGACAACGCAACCCCTCTTATATTGTAAATGTCCATGGACGAAGGTAACCAATTACCTAAGGGTGATTCTTTAATATTTTTTTTTATTTTTCAGCTTCACGCTGTATCCCGCACACATTCGGGTAGGCAGAGGGAACCTAGTGTTAAGACACTCCGTTCCCCACTTTCTGTCGAATTCGGAAGCATTGCATGTTAAGTGGCGGAACTTAACGCCGCACTTTATATCTGACTTTATACCAGAGCGAAGGAAATGGTAATATTAAATATTTCCACTCCTCAAATGGGAATCGAACCCACAACCAGTCGTTTACACTTCACCACTTTCTTTAATATACAATAAAAAATGCTTTTTTAATATTTTCAATATATTTTTACATGTGGCCAGTCGTGGCCCAGTGGCACAAGAGTGTGACTGTAAACGACTGGTTGTGGGTTCGATTCCCACTCGAGGAGTGGAAATTATATTTCCATTTTCTTCGCTCTGGTGTCGAGGTAAAGCGCGGCGTTAAGTTCCGCCACTTAACACGCAAGCCTCCGAATTCGGCGGAAAGTGGGGAACGGAGTGTCTTAACACTAGGTTCCCTCTGCCTACCCTGCTGTATGCGGGATATAGCGTGAAGCTATTTAATTTTTTTTTTAATTTTTACAGGAATATATAGAGGATGACGGGTTAGAACGTACAGTGGAGTCTGCTATAGTCGTCACACTGAAACAGGGGAAGGAACCTACTGCCTTCAAGAACATGTTCCCCGAATGGGACAACGATCTGTGGGATGTAAGTATGTTAAAGATAATGATAAGGGATATATTTAAATGACTTGTTCGTGTAAAAATAAATGGAAATAATCCTAAAAAAATATTAAATAAAATAAAAAAAAAAAAACAGTAGCAGTCGTGGGACTGCCGATAGAAGTGAAAACGGAACTATTAAGTGTAATTAAAACTGGAAATATGCAAAAATTATATGATTTTTTTTATGTTTTATTTATTAGTTACATATGATGGGTTAAACAAATCATGAACAAAATATAAATACAAAGTGGTTGAAAAAATAATTAATATACAATTATCTTAATTATACATAGTATTTATATTTACACGAATTTCAATGAATTCAAGTTTGAACATTAATTATACGTGTACTGTGGCTACTGCGCGTGCGCTAGTCTGGCTCTCCATATACTACATATACTAGCTATACTCCATATACTAGCTATAGATATACTATTATCATGTCGCATGTCGGTGACGCGAACCGAGGATTTTACCCTCTACCAAAACGCTCAACGCGCCTAAACAAGTTTTCACTTCAAAAATGAAATAAAAATAAAAGTTGATCCATTTATTCTTTTTTGCCCTTAACTAACTCTCGTGGCGCAGTCACAGCGTCTGACTGTAAACTCAATGGTAGTGAGTTCGATGCACACGAACGGGGAATTACTATTTTTTTTTGTTAGCTTCACGCTGTATCCCTTGCGGGGTAGTCAGAGAGAACGGAGCGCCAAACGCTACGGTCCCTGCATACTTCCCTCGCCTCGTCCACTGTCATCAACCTCTTCAAACACGCCCTCCGGGGGGTCCTCATGCGCCTTACGTGACCTTCCTCCAGTATCGTTGATACTGTGTTCGAAGGTCAACCATGGTCTTCCCCTGCCTCTCTTAATTATTGTAATTGAGAAGTATTTTCATTTTCCGCTCTGGTACATACACAAGACAAAGTGCGGCGTTAAGTTCCGCCACTTAACACGCAATGCCTCCGAATTCGGCGGTGCGTGGGGAACGGAGTGTCTTAACACTAGGTTCCCTCTGCCTACCCGAAAGTGTGCGGGATACAGCGTGAAGCTAAAAAAAGGAAAAGAGAAACTCCAATTATATTTATTAGTATAAATAAAGATTATTTTTCAACTTTTTTTTTTTTACAGAATCAAGAGTCGTACGAGGATATGAAGAACGAGACCAAATCGCATAATACCAAGTGAAAATAAAAAATGTATTAAATTAAATTATTATTAAAAATATATATTTTTTTATTACCCGGCAATAAATAATGCACATCGTGCTTAGAATGAAACAGTCGATCAGTTTCGGTTTCGTAGAGCGCTGTCTTTGTCACTCAGTTGATATGTGACGTTTCTCACGTTGTTATTATTTTAAGCGACCGAGACAACGCTCTACGAAGTCGAAGCTAACCGACTGTTTCATTCTAAGCATCGATGTGCATTATTTATTGCCGGGTACTATATTAATATATGTTTAAAAGTATGCAAAAATTTTTATTTTTTCTACCCATTAATGACATTTAATACGTAAGGAAGGCAGAGAGAACGTAGTGTTAAGACACTCCATTCTCCAGTTTTTGTTCAAGTTCGGAATACTGTGTTATTTATTTACTTGGGCCCTCCTCAAGACTTGTATTTCATATATAAATGTATACATTAAGTAAATAAAGGGGGGCCAGTCGTGGCGCAGTGGTTGTGCATTCGATTCCCACTCGAGGAGTGGAAATATTTAATATTCCCATTTTCTTCGCTCTGGTGTCGAGGCAAAGCGCGGCGTTAAGTTCCGCCACTCAAAACGCAATGCCTCCGAATTTGGCGGAAAGTGGGGAACGGAGTGTCTTAACACTAGGTTAACTCTGCCTACCCGAATGTGTGCGGGATACAGGGTGAAGCGTGAAGTTAAAAAAAAAACAGGTAGTTTTTATGTGACCTTACGTTATCAACTATCTTCCTATTATTAATTATGCATAGACTATTTTCATTTTCAAAAGCCAACCTTTATAATTTTTTAATAATATTTGTATTATATATAAAAAAATATAAATTATTGAAGATAAATAAATAAAACAAGTATATGTTAATTTATATAATAATATTATTTTCTACTTTTTATTCAAATTACCTTTTACATAACTTGCAACTTTACAGTTTACCCATATTGGGTAGTCAGAGAGAACCTAGTGTTAAGACACTCCGTTCTCATTACGTGTTGTCATTAGAGGTCGTTCAAGTATTAAGTAAGCAGATTTATTACAATCATTCACCCCCCATCCCCCTTGTCAGCTAAAGTAAGCGAAGCTCTTACCCCCTCCCCCATGCTTACGTAAACATTGTTCAATTAATGTATTGTTTTTTATATTATAATTATAATATTATAAGAGTTTCAGATGACGTCATCATCATGTAGACTCCCCTACCCCTCATGTCATACAAAATAAGCAAAGCAAAGACCCCCCGACCCCCTATAGTGCTCACGTAATACTTGAACGACCCCTCATCACCAGATCAAATAAATTAAAGTAATTTAATTATAATCATACCCTCAAGTGGGAATCAAATCCACAACAATCGAATTGATAGTTAGAAAGTATATCATTTTACCACAATGTATCATAACGAAAATTAAATATAACTAACTACATGCTGGTACATTGGTGTCGAGGTAAGGCGCGGCGTTAAGTTCCGCCACTTAACACGCAATGCCTCCGAATTCGGCGGTGCGTAGGAAACGGAGTGTTTTAACACTAGGTTCCCTCTACCTACCCGAATGTGTGCGGGATATAGCATGAAGCTATAAGAAACAAATTTGTTGCTAAAATCATAATTAACAATTTATTCATTGTTAATTGTAGTGTAAATATTGCGTGTTAAGTGGCGGAACTTTCCGCCACACTTTATCTCGACACCAGAATGAAAATGGAAAAATTAAATATTCCCACTCCTCAACTGGGAATGGAACCCACAATCAGTTGTTTGACTGCAACTGGCTCTAAATGATCAATTGTTAATATTTAAATTCTGCCTATTGGATTCTAACTTTCTTCACAATCTATGTACTTGCAATACATTGATTGATAATTTGTACTAAGTTATTATTTTCCAAAGCAGCCGCAACTCTCTCTTTGTCAGCCAGTTGTTTGTTTACAGCTTGTTCAGACATGTGTGTGCCTTCTGATACTTCTACAGTCACTTTGAAACGGCTCGGCAAAGATCTGAGGAGTTGAACCCTGATGGAGAGACCTGGAGGGAAAATAAAGATATTTTCTAGTTAAATAGAATAAAGATTGACAATATAATTTTATTATTTATTTCTTTTTTTTTTGATAAAAACATTAAATCTATGAATAATGAAATAACTAAGTATTTCTAAAATTGTTTATATTATAATACAAATACAAATAAATATATAATTGTAATTTTGTGGCCAACATAGAGCAATGTGACAGTGGCTGGCTGTAAACGAGAAGGTTGTGTATTCAATTCCCACTTGGGGAATGATTATTTATTATTTTCATTTCTCCACTGGTGCTTAGGATAAAGTGGGATAAATGGAGTGTATTGAATGATCTATCTGAATAACCTTCTATACGCTAATACGCATGAAGTTAATCAAATACTTTAGTAAGTTCCAAATAGTCCACTAAACGATAGCTTCTAATAAATCCACTTATATTTTTTTATAATTTCATTTCATCACATTACGGACATAAGGCCTACAAATTCTTTTAAGAATAATCTAAAAACACCTACCTATTAAAGTAGCCATACTACAATGAGGTATGGTTGGTGTAAAATAAATATGTACTAAATTCTCCTTATTGTCTATCAATACATTCTTTTCCTCTACCACACGTAACTCCTCCAACGTCAAAGGATGCTCCGGATCATTAATATTGCGTATTAAATCAAATATTTCGCGTTCGTCGATTTCGTCTTGTACGTCTTCATCTCGTTCCGCTGATGTAATTTCTCTAGCTGAACCCTTTTCGTAGACATTAGGGTTAACGTTGTCAGCGATTTTTGTCATTTTTCTAATATTAAATATTAAATGTGTATTTTTTATTATTTTCACAATTTCTAGAATAAAAATATTGAGCAAGTTTCAAACATATGTTTAATGTCAATTGAATGTCAGATTTGGTTCGTTCTGAAATATTTTTCTTTGTTTTATTTTTAAACTTAGAGCTTATTCAAGATAAATAAATTCGTCTTGTTTAAAATAAACTTAAAAGTATATGTTGTAATTTTCGGGAAAGCTTACAACATATACTTTTAAGTTTATTTTAAACAAGACGATTGCACACTTTTGCATTTTTGAATAAACTTTCTTATATGATTCTTGGTCACTTTTCGCGTGTGTTAAAAACATTGTGTGTTAAGATTTGAGTGCTAGAACGTAGCTTATCTATCTAATCGGACTTAGGGATTCGTAATTAAAAAAATATATCTACGATTTGCAAAGGAGTTAATAAAAAGTGGCGGCATGTCTATATATAGTATAATTTACATAGGCTTACCTTTTGTACGTTAATCGTTCAGAGGTTCTACACTTTTAATATTTTTTTGACGTCGTGGACTAGTCACTTTTACAAATTTCACACTTCGACGCTGGTCGATAGCATCACTTATTTATGATAATTCTTGTTAAACTTGATAATCAAAGCTTGGCTAGCTGACCGCCTATTCACCTGGCCCGAGTAGGCGCGCGCGGTCGCTCCCGCGCGCTACTCCGAGCAGGCCGTCGAGGGTGACCTACACCACCCTTGACTCTGCGACGTGCCTTGCAGGCTCCCGCCGCCGGTGTCCTCGGACGATTGTTTCGGTCCCCGTGGCCCGGCTAATGGCGGTCGAGAAGGAGCACCGTCAGGTTTTAGTGGGTAACGGCGGCGTTACCATCTTGCCTCACCGGAGTCCCACATAACCACGTCCCGAGTCCCCACTCGGGCTGGTATCCGTAAAGGATTTCCTGACGTTAAAAAAAAAAATGATAATCAAAGCTTGCCTAAGTATTATGTAAATATGCACAACAATCGAGTCGGACGCTCTTTTATATCATTGCTTATTTTTAATATATCATACATATATAAAATCAATAAAAAATATTTAAAACATTTTTAAAAACGCTGCGTTAAGTTCTGCCACTTAACACGCAAAGCCTCCAGAATTCAGCTATGCGTGAAGAACGGAGTGTCTTAACACTAGGTTCCCTCTGCCTACCCGAATGTGTGCGGGATTCAGCGTGAAGCTAAAAAAATCGTCTGAGTTTTTGAACCTAAATCGTTATGTCATTTGAGTTTGACAGTTCCACTGGATCAATAAACGAAGTGTAGAGGATTTTGTTATAATATTTTATATATTTCAAGGGGCGTTGCTGACTTCTCGCAAAAAACGAATATTCCTTGTAAGTTACTTAAATTATTGTTAGTTTTTACAATTTAAGTCTTTGTCCTAGAGTTTAGTAATAAATAATAAAATTGTGAACTAGAAAATGTTTGAATTTCAAACTTTCTATTCTCTTATTTAAGATAACGTAATTTTATTGATTAAATGATGTATCTATTGTATTAGTTATAAGATTATGTAGGGCTTTACTATTTAATATTTGAATTAGATTTAATTATGAAACATTATTTTTCACTTAACACTAGATTTAACAGGTATTGGAATATACTTATTCATAATTACAAGAAATATATTTATTACTGTTATATTATATATAAAACAAAATAAAGTTAATTGAATTAATTCTTTAGTTATAGTTATAGAAGTCATGATATCATTACAGAGAAAATATATTACATGTAGTAGGAATTTTAAATTGAAATTGTACGACCAGTCATTTTGACTGGTCTGGTAAATCTAGTGTTAAATAAGATGAATATTGCTTGTTCTTGATTAGAAATTATATTCGTTTTACTTCTGTTTGGTTGAATTTTAAAATAATATAAAGAATCTCAAAATTAGAAAGAAGGTAAAATTAAATTAATAACTCACAAAAATAAAATTATAACAATGACTCGTTTAGCATCTTATATATGGTTAAAGTATTTTATTTTTTGCTGGTTGTGGGTTCGATTCCCACTCGAGGAGTGGAAAATATATTTCCATTTTCTTCGCTCTGGTGTGGAGGTAAAGCGCGGCGTTAAGTTCCGCCACTTAACACGCAAGCCTCCGAATTCGGCGGAAAGTGGGGAACGGAGTGTCTTAACACTAGGTTCCCTCTGCCTACCCTGCTGTGTGTGGGATACAGCGTGAAGCTATATATGTATATAATTTTATTTTTCTCAAAGTTAATTTACATTTCACTTCATGAGGATTACATAGTTAGCTTAAAAAATAATAATTGTGTGAGCGTTATCATCGAGCTCCATATTCATTATCCATCGATATCTATCTATGTATAACAACTTATGTAATATAAATAAAGAACACATCTTAGTAATGATATCGGCATCTGTTAATATTAATTTATCACCAGTTAAATGCAAATTGATATTTCTTTGCTAAAACTAAAGAAACGTGAAATGGTAAGGGTTTTAATGTAAATCTATTGAAAGAAAAGCTCGGAGAATCAATGCACACATATTTTATACTAGCGACCCGCTCGCGGCTTCGCCGCGTGGACTATTTCGTTATATTACAACCCTCGGGGGCGCATTTTTAAAAAACAAAGTAGCCTATGTTTAAGCTTAGATTATCAACTATATTTATGCCAAAATTCATTACAATTGGTCAAGCGGTTTAGATTTTTCATATAAACTTTCATCCCCTATTTCAACCCTTTAGAGGTTGATTTTTGAAAAAATAAGTAGCCTATGTTAGACCCAGTCACTTTTACTACTTTCATTCCAAATTTCATCCAAATCGGACCAGTAGATTAGCCGTGAAAGCGTGACAGACAAACACACAGACTTTCGCATTTATAATATAAGTATGGATAAGCAATTGTTGAGTTTCTTGCCAGCTTTTCTTAGCAGAACTGCCTACCAAGCTGGTAGTAATTTCATGTTCATCAATTGATTTATAACAAATTATAAAAGTCATTTTGAATTTAATTTGAAGAGGCTCCTTAACACCCAATATCAGTAAAGTAAAGATTGAATATAGATTGGACATTGACAATAACCTATTGAATCAAATACTTTACTTAAAAAAAATAATTGCTAGATCAATCTAAAGCCACAGTTTTTGGCGTAGGATCGATTATTGATATTGGACGTAAATTTACTCTTTAGTTACAATCCCAGGCCTCCGAGCTATATTGTTGCTTTAATGTGTGTTATACTTTGCGCCGAATTCGGTGGAAAATGGGGAACGGAGTATCTTAACACTAGGTTCCCTCTGCCTACCCTGCTGTGTGCGGGATACAGCGTGAAGATTAAAAAAAAAAAAAATGTGTGTTATAGTATTTACTTATGTTTCTCACTTAATGTGTGATATAATATATCATGTCACCTTCAAGTTACTTCAGTTTTATCATGAAACTAATGTTAAGTAGGGTAGATTCATATAAAGTGTATTTTGTTATTAAAACATAATCCCGCACACAGCAGGGTAAGCAGATAGAACCTAGTGTTAAGACACTCCGTTTCCCACTTTCCGTCGAAATCAGAGGGGAGGTGTTGCGTGTTAAGTGGCGGTACTTAACGCCGCGTTTTGCCGCGACACCAAAGCGAAGAAAATGGAAATATTAAATATTTCCTCTCGTCGAGTGGGATCGAACCCACAGCCAGTCGTTTACAGTCACATGATTGTGCATCTGCGCCACGACAGGTTCCAAACATGATTTTGGAACTTCAAAAGTGTTAAAATGTTACAAATAATATGTGGCCAGTCGTGGCCCAGTGGCACAAGCGTGTGACTGTAAACTACTGGTTGTGGGTTCGATCCCCACTCGAGGAGTGGAAATTTTTAATATTTCCATTTTCTTCGCTCTGGTGTCGAGGTAAAGCGCGGCGTCAAGTTCCACCACTTAATACGCAAGCCTCCAAATTCGGCGGAAAGTGGGGAACGGTATATCTTAATACTATGTTCCGTCTGCCTACCCGCTGTGTGCGGGATACAGCGTGAAGCTAAAAAAAAAAAAAGAATGCTAAAGTGTTTCTCTTTTCAGAACCATGGCAGACCCGTGGATGATCCAGCCTCATGAACATGCAAAGTTTGCGGAGCATTTCCGCAACCTTGGCCCAGTGAATGGCACCTTGAGTGGGGAGCAAGCTAAGAGGTTCATGTTACAGGTAGATATTCTCTCTCTCTCTGTGTATAACAACATAGGAGGAGAGAAGCTAGTGTCAAGACACTGTACTCTCTGCTTCCTATTGTTAAATTATGTTGTTTAAAGTATGTTGTGATTATAAGTACTACAAATGCAAAAATAAAAAAAAATAATGGAAATATAAAGTATGAATTACCATACTAATATTATAAAGGTGAGTCTGTCTGTCTGTTACACGTCCATGGCTAATTTACCAGTCCAATTTCTATGAATTATGGAATGAAAATAGTTGAAGATCTCGGTGTCAAATATAATAGGCTACTTGTTTTTTTCAAAAATGAACCCTTAAAGTGTTTAAACAAGGAAAAAGAACAAATGAAAAATCTGAACCGCTTGTCCAATGTAATGAATTTTGGCATAAATATAGTTGATAACTCAGAGTTGGACATAGGCTACTTTATTTTTCAAAAATACACCTTTAAGGGTTAAAATATAACGAAAAACTATTGTTGTGTACTTTTAAACATTTTTAAAGTGTTATTCCACACTTAGGAAAATTGAAAAAGATATTTAGAAAGTGTATAAAAATTTATAAAAATCTCTCTACAGAGATGCTAACAACAAAAATAAGTTGTAATAAAGCGTATAAGAATTTCGACGCAGCTGGTAGTAGAACGCATGGCTCAGTGGTGAGAGCGCCTGGACGGTATTCAGGAGGCGCGGGTTCGAATCCCGCTGCGTTCAAATTTTTATTCCGTTTTCAAATGTCATTTATAGTTGTGAAGTTCATGCAGACCAAGCCTAAAGCAAGTGACTATTATAAACTTTTCTATGATTATTTTATTCTTTTTAATGATTTTTTAAAATGTTTTTACACAATTAAAAAAAAGATATTGATATTAATAGATTATTTTATGATGATTTCAAGCCTTTTTGTGATTACTTAAAATATATATACTATATATATAAATTATATTTTCATCAATTATTTTACAATTATTTCCAGTCACAATTACCTCCACCGATTTTGGGGCAAATTTGGTCTCTGGCGGATACAAATGCTGATGGAAAACTGGATTTGAAGGAGTTCTCAATCGCTTGCAAGGTAAACTATAACCACTGAGCTATAGGTGCCTTTTTTGTGTACTTCACGGTTTTCAGGGTAGTCAGTGAGGACCTAGTGTGAAGACACTCCGTCCTTCACGCACCGTCCGAAATTGAAACATTGCTTGTTAAATGGCGGAACTTAACTCCGCGCTTTGTCTTGGGTAATAGAGCAAAGATATAATCAATATAAACTGCATATTTTTTGTTTTAATATAGTAAATAGAAGTTATGTATAGGCATTAAAGATTCATTTATTAAAGGATTCTCCATTTTCTTCGCCCTAGTGTCGTGCCAAAGCGCGGCGTTAAGTTCCGCCACTTAACACACAATGCCTCCGAATTCAGTCTTAACACTAGGTTCCCTCTGCCTACGCGAATGTATGCGGGATACAGCGTATAACTAAAAAACAAAAAAAAAATAAAGGAATATTATTATAAAGTCCTAGAGTTTTACAGTCAGTCAAGATTATTTTACTGAAATTGATCGATAAAAATGGTTGAAAATGGTATTTAGACTGAATCTAATGTGAAGACTCTTCGTTCTCCACTTTTTGCTAAGGAGCTAAGTTCAAGTATTACGTAAGCAGATTTATTACAATTATTCACCCCCCCTCCCCCTTGTCAGCTAAAGTAAGCAAAGCTCTTACCCCCTTCCCCATGCTTACGTGAACATGTTTCAATGAATGTATTGTTTTTATATTATAATTATAATATTATAAGAGTTTCAGATGACGTAATCATCATGTAGACTCCCCTACCCCCCATGTCGTACAAAATAAGCAAAGCAAAGACCCCCCGACCCCCTATAGTGCTCACGTGATACTTGAACGGCCTCTAAACTACAAACATATCTTGTTGTGCAATAGCGGAGTTAAACGCCGCGTTTCGTCTCGTTTACCAGAGTGGGGTAAATAAAAATAATTAAATCATGATCATTCTACTAAGCACGTATCGAACCCACTACCATCGCGTTTACAGTCAGACGCTGTCACTGCGATAAGATGACTTTCCGCCGAATCCAAGAGGCATTGCGTGTTAAGTGGCGGAACTTAACGCCGCGCTTTGCCTCGACGCCAGAGCGGAGGAAATGGAAATAACAAATATTTCTATTCTTCGAGCGGGAATCGAATTCACAACCAGTCGTTTACAGTCACACTTTTATGCCACGACTGGCCCCTGACTAAGATGACTTTATAAAATTGCTATCTCTACTAATATAATAAAGAGGTAAAGTTTGTAAGTTTGTGTGTAAGGGGTAATCTGAGGAAATACTGAACCGATCATGAAAATGACTCGCATAGGGGATGGTTACAGTCCACGTGGTGAAGTAGCTCTAGTATTTGATATTATAAAAGTTTTTTTTATCGTTTAGTCCGGGTTCGATTTCCAGTTAAATCTTTTTCTTACTTGTTTTTTTTTTATTTCACAGATAATAAATTTAAAATTACATGGTGTGGAAATACCGAAGGCGTTACCGCCTTCTCTCCTTGCTTCGTTAAGTCCTACAGGTAAATAGTTTTTTTTTTAATAAGGTTTAGAAGATAAATGTTGTATCAAAAACATGATGTCTAAGAGAGAACCTAGTGTCAAGACACTCTGTTCTCCGTGAGACGATATTGAGGCATTCAGTGAATGAACTCAACGCCGAGCTTTATTTCAATTTTAATATATTTGTGGCCAGTCTGCGCCATGTGGTGGCACAAGCGTGTGACTGTAAACGACTGGTTGTGGGTTCGATTCCCACTCGAGGAGTGGAAATATTTAATATTTCCATTTTCTTTGCTCTGGTGTCGAGGCAAAGCGCGGTGTTAAGTTCCGCCACTTAACACGCAATGCCTCGACAAAAAGTGGGGAATGGAGTGTCTTAACACTAGGTTCCCTCTACCTACCCGAATGTGTGCGGGATACAACGTGAAACTAAAAAAAACTAAATATATAATCATTCTTCCGGATGTACATATATAGAACCCACAACCATCGATTTTACAGTTTTTCAATGTATATAATAAAAAAAATCTAAAAATATAAAAAAAAAATCCGACAATCAATTTATCAATAATAAATTTACCTTCCTATAAGTATAACAATATATTATGAACATTCAATAAAAACATTTATATCTATATTTTTTTTTAATTTTAGGCACAAAACAACAATTCCCCCCACCAAAACCCCCCATTCCTCCCATGCCTAGCCAACATCAACAACAACAACCACAACAACCGTTGATAAGTGGTTTACCTCCACAACCCCCTCAATCCAATCAATCATTGTTGGGTGATTTCAATCAACCAATGCCACCAAAACCAACGGTTCCTGATCTAATATCTGGTGTGAAACCACCCATGCCACAACCGATGATTGGTAACGGTCAACCGTTGATCAATTCGCCCCCAAATATGGCCAGTCAACCATTGATTCAACCAACACAACAAATGATTCAGCCAACACAGCAAATGATGCAACCGACACAACAAATGATTCAACCAACACAACAAATGATTCAACCAACTCAACAAATGATTCAACCAACACAACAAATGATTCAACCAACACAACAAATGATTCAACCAACACAACAAATGATTCAACCAACACAACCATTAATTCAACCAACACAACCATTAATTCAACCAACACAACCGTTAAACTCGAATCAACCGTTAATGTCACAATCGTTGACAAGTCCGCCGAGTCAAATGAATTCTATCAACCATAATCAACCGTTAGTAGGGCCGACTCCTCTGGTTCCTTCATCCCAGCCTCAAATTCCTACTGGAACGACCGTAGGTTCGTTGGTAAGTCCGCCCAAGTCTGTGACGAGTGTAGCCAGTTCGATTCCCAGTCAACCGATAACGTCAACGCCGATAACGGCGGTGAAGAGTGATTCTTTCTCTAAGCCTGGTGAGTTTTAGATGATTTTTTTTTAGTTGTTTTTATTGATATTAATCTTTATATAGTATAAAGCAAAGTCGCTTTCCGTGTCTGTCTGTATGTGTGTACGCTTAGATTTTTAAAACTACGCGACGGATTTTGATGCGGTTTCTTTTAATGGATAGATTGATTTAAAAGGAAGGTTTATATGTATAATACATGCATAATATAGTAGAGAAACACTGATAATGTTAGAGGTGTCTAATGTGATGTCTATGTGCCTATAGTGAAGTAGTTGTGTAGTTCACGCAGGCGAAGCCGCGAGCGGGACACTAGTTGAATTATATTAATTAACTTATATAATGAAATTACTGGACAGATTTGATTTTTTTGAAAGAGACAATTAAATAAAAAAATTGCATTGAAATCGGTTCATTCATTTTAGAGCTAACAATGACAGATACAAATAAATAAAGTTAAATTGGAGTGTCTGTCTGTTTGTTTGTTTCTTTGTTCCGACTGATCTCTGGAACGGCTGGATTGATTTTAATGGAATTTTCACTGATATTTGGATTTTTAATTATGAATTATAACTTTTTTTCATTTATTTCCAAGTGGGGAAAGTTTCGGGCTCAGCTAGTTTAATAGATTTTTTTTATCAACAACTTTTTTTGTTAAGAGCTGTCAATAAAAGAACTGTTTTATGACTTTTTTTTAATTACTTTAGTTGTCTTTTTTTTGGAAAATCTTATCAATATATCGTGTAGTTAGGTTCTGAACTTCCAAGTTAGAATAAGCGCACTTTAATGCGATTAAAATATTACTTCATATTGTTTTTGACTATTTCATATAGAGTAAAAAATACATTTAGAAAACGTATAAAAATTTGAACGAAGCGGGATACGAACCTGCGCCTCCTGAATACCGTCCAGGCGCTCTCACCACTGAGCCATGCGTTCTACTACCAGCTGCGTCGAAATTCTTATACGCTTTATTACAACTTATTTATGTTGTTAGCGTATAGGGGGTTCGAATCCCGCTGCGTTCAAATTTTTATACGTTTTTTAAATGTATTTTTCATTTTTGCTAAAGTGTGGAATAACAGTTTCAAAATGTTCAAAAGTCATAAACAGTAACATAAATGAAAATGAAATAGAAATTTTTAATTAAAAAATTACTATTTTCAACCTTTTTCATTTACTCGGTATTTGCAAACTGTTCGCGCGCGGTATTTACGATATATCGTTTATTTTTTCAAATAGTAGTTCTATATTTTTTCTCTCCGTCCAGGATCTTTAGTGACCAGTCCCACTGAGGTGCCTATGGGGGTAGTCAGCCCCCCTCCGGCGGTCGAATGGGGTATACCACAACCACAGAAATTGAAGTAAGTTAAAATATTGTATTATAGTTTACTTGTGTATATATTATAGTTTATTTATGGGGCCAGTCGTGGTGTAGTGGCAAAAGCGTGTAAGCGACTGGTTGTGGGTTCGATTCCCACTCGAGGAGTGGAAATATTTAATATTTCCATTTTCTTGGCGCTGGTGTCGAGGCCAATCGCGGCGTTAAATTCCGCCACTTAATACGCAATGCCTCCAAATTCGGCGTTGTATGGAGAGCGGAGTGTCTTAACACTAGGTTCCCTCTGCCTACCCGAATGTGTGCGGGATACAGCGTGAAGCAAAAAAAAAAAAAATATTTATTAACCTCTAGCTGTGACCACGGACTACTGTAAAGTATTCGAAACGTCGATTTTTCACAATATTTATTTTCGAATACCAATTAATATACGCAATTAATACATCCTTACTTATATTATAAATGCGAAAGTCTGTGTGTTTGTCTGTCACGCTTTCACGACTAATCTACTGGTCCGATTTGGATGCAAATTAGAATGAAAGTAGTAACTAACTATGGGTTTAACATAGGTTACTTATTTTTTCAAAAATCAACCTCTAAAGGGTTGAAATAGGGGATGAAAATTTATATGAAAAATCTAAACCACTTTAAGTTATATTTCCATTTTCTTCGCTCTGGTATCGAGGTAAAGCGCGTCGTTAAGTTCCGCCACTTAACACGCAAGCCTCCGAATTCGGCGGAAAGTGGGGAACGGAGTGTCTTAACACTAGGTTCCCTCTGCCTACCCTGCTGTGTGCGGGATATAGCGTGAAGCTATTTTTTTTTTTTTAAACCACTTTATCAATTGTGATGAATTTGGCATAAATATAGTCGATAATCCAATATAGATACTTTATTTTTAAAAACCACCCCCGAGGGTAGCAATACAACGAAATAGCTATGTAGTGCACGTGGCGAAGCCGGGAGCGGGCCGCTAGTTTTAAATAGTTTCATATGTAAGTAGACAGAGGGAACCTAGTGTTAAGACACTCCGTTCCCCACTTTCCGCCGAATTCGGAGGCTTGCGTGTTAAGTGGCGGAACTTAACGCCGCGCTTTACCTCGACACCAGAGCGAAGAAAATGGAAATATAATTTCCACCCCTCGAGTGGGAATCGAACCCACAACCAGTCGTTTACAGTCACACTCTTGTGCCACTGGGCCACGACTGGCCACGTAGTAAGTAAATCTTATCCTATATTTTTGAACTTCTCTATCAGATATACCCAACTTTTCAATTCCACTGACCGTGCTAAGACCGGCTCGGTGTCTGGTGCTCAGGCGAGGTCCATTATGCTGCAATCACGACTCCCCCAGCAGACCCTCGCTCAGATATGGGCATTGGCTGATCTCGACTCGGATGGGAAACTCGGTGAGTGTAATAACGTGTTTGTTTTCAGCTTCACGCTTTATCACGCGTTCGAAAATTCGGGGGGATGTCTAAGTCGACGTGTTAAGACTGGTTTTGAGCAAAATTTGGGTATTAATGATTAATTTTTAACGAAGATGATTTGGTATTTGATGGGAAACTCGGTAAGTGATATAACGTGTTTGTCTTAAGCTTCACGCATTATCACGCATTTGGGGTTTAGGGAGGATGTCTAAGTCCGCGTGTTAGGACCGGTTTTGAGCAGAATTTGGGTATTGATGAGTAATTATTAACAAATATGATCTGGACTCTGATGGGAAGCTGCGTGAGTGGAGATTACGTGTTTATCCTCAGCTTCACGCTTTATCACGCGTTTGAAAATTCGGGGGGATGTCTAGGTCCACGAGTTAGGACCGGTGTTGGGCAAAATTTGGGTATTAATGATTAATTTTTAACAAATATGATCTGGTCTCTGATGGGAAGCTGCGTGAGTGGAGATTACGTGTCACGCATTATCACGCAACTTCACGCATCATCACGCGTTCGAAAATTCGGGGGGATGTTTTTGGGGACCGTTTTATGGGGACCGATTTTGGGCAAAATTTGGGTATTAATATAATTCTTAATTTTTCCTTCTTAGGTTGCGAAGAATTCGTTTTGGCAATGTATTTGTGTGAACGTGCGACGCAAGGGGAAGCGCCGCCTGCGAAGTTACCTGTGGAACTTATACCGCCTACGTTTAGGTAAGTTTTACTATTTACCTAATTTGGTTGATTGGGTAAGTCTGTCTCAGGTAAACGTTTTGTTAGGTAAGTCTTTTGACTTAGCTAGCAAAACGTTTGATGTTTAAGGTGTTATTCCACCCTTAGGAAAATTGAAAAAGATATTTAGGAAACGTATAAACAATTCCAGGTGAGAGCGCCTGGACGGTATTCAGGAGGCGCGGGTTCGAATCCCGCTGCGTTCAAATTTTTATACGTTTTCTAAATATCTTTTTTTTATTTGGGCAAGCTTAAATTTCTTTTGCTTTACGGTATTATGCCGGTAAAACGTGAAGTAGTACAAAAAGCTGCGTCGTATATGACGTTTGACATTTTTGTATAAAGTGACATTGTACGTTACCATGGCAACGCTTATTTTACGCACTAACATTTTCAGACGTGAATCGGTAACAAGCCAATCTAGTATCAAATCTTATGACGAAAGAAGGAAAGAGAACTTGGCTAGAGGTCAGGCGGAGCTGGAAAGGCGGAGGTCTCAACTTGCAGACGCTCAGATGAAGGAAAAGGTAAGTTTACTCACTCACTCACTCACTCACTCACTCACTCACTCACTCACTCACACACAGACTCACTCACTCACACGCTCACTCACTCACTCACTCACACACTCACTCACTCACACACTCACTCACTCACTCACACACTCACTCACTCACTTACTCACTCACTTAATTACAGAAAGTTTAGTTAAGGAGCATTACCGTGACGAGGACCGTTTTTGGTTCTCCGATGTGGGGAGTTGTTTTTTTTTTATATTTTTGGTGCAATTTTGAAGCAACTGTGACTGTAATAAGTGGTTGCGGGTTCGATTCCCATTTGAGTAATTGTCATAGTTAAGATTTCAATTTTTTTCGCTTGATGGTGTCGAGGCAAAGCGCGGCGTTGAGTTCTGCCACTTAACACGCAATGCCTCAAGAATTCGTCGGTGCGTGGGGAACGGAGTGTCTTAACACTAGGTTCCCTCTGCCTACCAGAATGTGTGCGGGATACAGCGTAAAGCTAAAACACTAAAGAAGAAATAGATATGGAGAGATGTGTCACTAAGTGTATTTTTTTCTTATTGCTGGTGGTATTTATTTTTCTTTATTTCATTTTGTTTCTTTTTCCATGCGCCAAGGAAGAAGAGGTATTTTAGTTAGAGAGTGTTTAGAACAGGGGTGGTCAACCTTTTTTTAGCATATTTTTTAGTTATAGTAAAAAAACGGTTGGGGCCAATCGTGTCTTGTGGGCACAAAGTGTGACTGTAAAACGACTGGTCGTAGGTTCGATTACCACTCGAGGAGTGGAAATATTTAATATTTTCATTTTCTTCGCTTTAGTGTCGAGGCAAACCGCGGCGCTAACTTCCGTCACGTAACACGCAATGCCTCTAAAATTCGGCAGTAAGTAGGGAACGGAGTGTCTTAACACTAAGTTGTGGGATATTATTAAAACCTCTTTTTAAAAAAAACTATTTATTGGAGCTTTAATATAAACACTGTTACAATTATAATTATTACTGATTTCAACTGTAGCTCGAATGAAACCCAAGTTCAAGATATATACATTTGTATTTATAAATGAACTAGTGTCCCGCTCGCGGCTTCGCCTGCGTGAACTACACAACTATTTCACTATAGGCACATAGACATCACATTAGACACCTCTGACATTATCAGTGTCTCTTCTACATTATGCATGTATTATACATATAAACCTTCCTTTTGAATCATTCTATCTATTAAAAGAAACCGCATCAAAATCCGTTGCGTAGTTTTGAAGATCTAAGCGTACATACATACAGACAGACGCGGGAAGGAACGGATTGTCTTAACACTAGGTTCCCTCTGCCTACCCGAATGTGTGCGGGATGCTGCGGGATAGCGGTGCTACTGCGTGAAGCTAGAAAACAAACACTTGGCGGACTGCGTGTTGATCACCCCTGATGTAGTGGAATTAGTAATTTATTTTAGTTTTTTTTTTAATTTTGGAGTAGTGTCAAGACGAAGTGTCTCGGTGTTTTTTATTTTAGTGTGCAGTTAATATTATAGTATATATATATTTTTTAATTTTGTTTTGTAGATTTTTTTTTAATTTAGCTGTTTTTTTTTGTAAAGAATGTTCTAGAAAATTTGTTATTATATAAACAATGTCAGAACTAGAATAAAATAATATTAATTATGGATATATTTGTATTGTATTTGTGGGGCCAGTCGTGGCGCAGAGGCACAAAATGTGACTGTAAAGCGACTGGTTGTGGGTTCGATTCCCACTCGAGGACTGGAAATATGTAATATTTCCATTTCCTTCGCTCTGGTCTGTGTGATGTGGCAATATGCGGCGGTAAGTTCCGCCACTTAACTCGTAGTTCCTCTAGAATTCGGTAGTGCGTGGGGAGTGTCTTAACACTAGGTTTCCTCTGCCCTTCTGTAGTGTGTGTGGGCATACAGCGTGAAACTAAAAATATGAATATATTTGTAATATTAATTGTGACATTAGGCGGAGAGAGAAAGAAAAGAGCGGGAAGAAGCAGAGAAGAAGGAGAAATTACGTTTGGAAGCTCAAAAGAAGGAGCAAGAAGAATTGCTGAGAAAACAAAAAGAAGAACAGGTATGTTATACTTTTAAACATTTTTAAAGTGTTATTCCACACATTAAAAAAATGGAAAAGACATTTAGAAAACCTTTAAAAATTTGAACGCAGCGGGATTCGAACCTGCACCTCCTGAAAACCTTCCATATTCCGCTGCTTTCAAATTTTTATGCGTTTCCCAAAAAATATGTTTCTCAACCCAATTATGTATATAATGCAAATGGTCAAATATAATCGTAATCGT
Source organism: Dryas iulia moderata (assembly GCA_019049465.1). NCBI lineage: Eukaryota > Metazoa > Arthropoda > Insecta > Lepidoptera > Nymphalidae > Dryas > Dryas iulia. The sequence goes on along the minus strand of CM032445.1, from coordinate 5,795,323 downwards.
AACCGTAAAGTAGGAATCGAACCCACAACCATTGCATTTACAGTCAGACGCTGTCACACTATTATGAAAGTCAGTTTTATTGTTAATACAAAATGGTGGCCAGAACAAAATGGCGGAGTATATAGTTTTATACAAATATCCTTTAATATGAGTGTCAAATGTATGCGTGATATGTAGAAAAAAAAGCAGCTTCACGCTTTTTCCCGCATGGCAGGAAAGAACCTAGTGTCAAGACACTCCGTTCTTTTCATATATATCCGTTCACTTTATATATAATATCCCGATCGCGGCTTCTCAGCGTGAATTACTTAACTGTTTCGTTATATTGCAACCCTCGGGGGTTGATTTTTGAAAAATAAAGTAGCCTTTGTTTAACCTTGGATTATCAACTATATTTATTCCAAAATTCATTACAATCAATCAAGTGGTTCAGATTTTTCATATAAACTTTCATTTTTCAACCCCTATTTCAACTCTTTAGAGGTTGATTCTTGAAACAATAAGTAGCGTATATTTGACCCTAGATTATTTACTACTTTCATTCTAAATTTCATCCAAATCGGATCAGTAGATTAGTCGTTAAAGCGTGACAGACAAACACACAGACTTTCGCATTTATAATATAAGTATGGATGATATGTAGGACAGGTGTAAAGTGAAAAGCAATTCAAGATGGCCGTCACAATATGGCGGATATATTTTTTATTTTTTTTTTTACTTTTTTATAGGAGAAAAGAGAAGCGGCGAGAAAGGAAATGGAGAGACAGTGTCAGTTGGAGTGGGAGAAAAAGAGGTATGTACATACATACTTATTTACAATTTATATATTTAAATTTTTAATAAGTAATAAAAGGGTAGGCGCGAAAATAATAACAGCTGTTTTTGAACACTCCTAAACTATTTATTTTATTATTAATTTATACATACTATTTAGTGTAAAACAGTTATGAACTAAATTCTTAACCTACCAGCAGTGATACTCCTATAAAAATCTCCATCTTATACAAAAAATAACACAAGATAAGTGACTACCTAAGTGACCTTGAAAAAGTGACAACCTTGTAAGTTCAACATAACTTTATATTAAACAAAATAACCAAAAATGGAATCCATCAAGCACTCTATGGTTGAGTTGACACATCACTTTAACTCTAAAATGGCAGAATTCCAAAAAAATTTGAGTTCTTCAAATAACACATCGAGTCCGGCATCTAACATTGCTGCACAATTTAATGTATTTCGCTCCTTTATGCTGAATTCTCTTGAGGCATTGCAGCTTCAGGTTCAGCTTCTGACTAAACAGTGTGATAGCATAGAGATGCATAGTCGAAGGAAAATCTTGTTGTTGCATGGTATTAGTGAAAATAAGACAGAAGATCCCACTTCACAAGCTATACAGGTCTTGTCTAAACACCTTAAGATGCCAGATCTTTGTGTGCAGGATGTAAGTAGATGCCAGCGGCTGGGGAAACCATCACCAGGGAAGTCAAGACCCATCTTAATTAAATTTAGAGATCAACCGCTGCGAAATCAAATATGGTTCTCAAAGACTAGTCTCAAAGGCACTGGAATCACTCTGTCTGAGTTTTTAACAAAAACCAGGCATGAAACTTTCATGGCAGCAAGGCAGCGGTTTGGCATTTCCAAATGCTGGACTAAAGATGGATTTGTTATTGTCCTTGGGCCGGATGGCAAGCGTCATAGTGTAGTTCTGTGTGCCGAACTTGACAACATATCCACTGCTTCTGATGGTCAACCTCAAGGGACTACTACTTCGGCTACGACCCAGTCAGCGACCAACGCAAGGCCAGTGATACGTACAAGAAGAGTCCTGAAAAAGTAATTCTTTCCTTTTTGTTTTTCTGTTATTGGTGTCTCTTCTATATAGATTTCTTTTTATCCTTTAATCTTCACTTAATGTATATGTATTCTGATGTACTAGCCTGTCACTTATTTATTTGTTATTCGAATGTAATCAGTAGATATTAGTTTATCACTTATTATTATACTTTAATTTTCTTCGTTGGGTGCGTATATTCAAATCTTATAATATATTTGATTCTTTTTATTTATTATTATTATTTATTTTTTTTTGCTTTTGTTAAGTAAATGTAGTATATATTTGTATGGTTTATTACTGTCCTGCTGTGATTTTGTTTGATATTCTATTAATATTTATATGTAAACAATAGCTAAACTGACATTTGACAGCGGCTAGCGATGTAACCATAAACAATATTAGATTCGTTTCGTAGTACGCTAACCCACTTCTAGCTTGTTCATTTGTTTTGTATAATTATTATTGTTCTTTTTTTTTTTTTTTTTTTTTTTAAAACGCTGCTGACAGGTTTAAGAGGTATTATAAAATTATATTTATTTATTTAAAGTTTATTAACTTAAGGTATATTTTTCGTTTTATAATATATTATTTTATTTATTTAAGGTTTATATTGTATATATATTTATTTATTTATTTATTTTTATATTTTATTATATTACTATATTGTACATATATTCATTTTACTTATCTAATCATTATAACAAAAAAACATGAATTTAAACAAGAGTGATAGTAGTAATAGTACAAATAGCGACGTATTTCACCAATGCAATTCAACAGTATCGGATGATAGTTTCCATAGTGTTTCCGAGCCTCTTAATTCCTCTTTACTCTCCTGCTTCAATCCTTTTCCCAAAAACTTTAATGTCGTCCATATCAATGCACAAAGTATTCCTGCCCACTACCCTGACCTGCTTGATTCCTTTGACGTAAAAAATATTCATGCTCTCCTTATTTCCGAAACCTTCCTCAAGCCATGCTTACCTTCGACTGCATATGCCTTACCGGGTTTTCATTTAATAAGAAACGACAGAATAGAGAAAGGTGGAGGGGGAGTAGCTATATACCTTCGAAGCCACATTCCCTTCTCTATTTTAGACAAATCACCGTCAGCTTATTCAAATTCTGCAGAACATGTTTTAATTGAAGTTCTTTTTGGCACACTTAAAATTTTACTTGGTGTATTTTATAGTCCCAACTTACATGTAAATTATTTTGAATCTTTTGAAGCTCTCTTAGAAAAATATGTTCCTAGTGCCGACCACACAATTGTAATGGGTGATTTTAATACTTGCCTGATTAAAAATGACTCACGTGCAATTAAAATAAAATCTATAATCAATAGCTCTAACCTTAATATCCTTCCTACAAACGCAACCCACCAGTTCCCTGGCTGTACGCCGTCTTTACTAGATCTCATGATAGTTTCATCCACCGAGCGTGTTGCTACATTTGGGCAAATGTCAGCAGAAGCATTTTCGTATCACGACCTAGTTTATCTCACATACAAAATACGTCCACCAAAAATAAAACCTACGGTGGTGATGCGAAGGTCTTTCAATAACATGGACAAGGAAAAATTCATGTCTGACCTTAATAAAATTGACTGGGATTGCATATTCAGTGCTCCTACAATCAATGATAAATTAGATATTTTCAATTCCCTTTTAGTTGAGCTCTTTGACATTCATGCACCTCTTAGACCGGTAAAAATAAAACATCTTCCTGCTCCGTGGTTGACAAAGGATATTAAGTTTCTTATGGCTAAGCGTAACTCTGCAAAATCTAAATATAAGAAAAATCCTACGGATGAAAATTTACTTAGGTACAAAAAACTACGGAACAGATGCAATACGACTTGCAGAGATGCTCGACGTAACCATATTCATTCGTCAATTGATTGTAGGAACCCTGAAAAGACTTGGAAACTTCTGAACGCAATGGGAATAGGAGGACGGCGTATACATCAGACATCTGTTTCAAGCTACTGTACGGATTTAGAATCTCTTAATAAGTTTTTTGGATCAGCCAGTCTGATGACCAGCAGCAGTAAAATGAAAACTCTTCAATCTTTATCACAACTTCCCGTTCCTTCATCTGTCCCCTTCCATTTTTCACCCATTACAACTGCGGAAGTACGAAAGCACGTGATTGCTATCAAATCTGATGCAACAGGTTATGATAACATTAGCCGGCGCATGATCTTACTAACCCTGAACTCAGTCCTTCCTATCTTGTGTCACATCTATAATTACTCCCTATCCTCCAGTGAATTCCCAGATACATGGCGTCATGCTCTAGTGATCCCAGTTCCGAAAATACCCAACCCCAAAACCTTCACAAACTATCGTCCAATTTCTATACTTCCCTTCCTCTCTAAAATCCTAGAACGTATCGTGTACGAGCAATTATACCTGTTTTTACAACATAACAATATCCTATCTTCCTTCCAATCCGGTTTCCGCCCTGGGCATAGCACAGTAACGACACTTAATAAGATATGCGATGACATCAGATATGGTATCGATAAGCAGGAAGTTACTGTAGTTGTTTTATTAGACTTTTCTAATGCATTCAACACAGTAGACTTTGATATTCTTTTAGCTATTTTAAGGTCAATTAATATTTCTCCAAAAGCTACTGAATGGTTTAATTCCTATCTCCATGGTCGTACTCAACGCATTAAGCTTGACGGGAAGCAAACTACCCAGTGTCAAATGAATGCCGGTGTGCCCCAGGGCGGTGTGCTCTCTCCCTTGCTGTTCTCCATTTTTATTAACAATCTTACTCAGCATATATCGTCTTCGTATCACCTTTACGCTGATGATCTACAGATTTATAGAAGTGCATGCGTACATGATATAACCAGAGCGGTTAATGATATTAATTCCGACCTGCAAGTAATCAGTACCTGGAGTAAATCGTTCGGATTGTCCATAAATCCCAGTAAGTCTAAAGTGTGTATGTTTGGTAACTCAAAGCAATTATTTAAAATAAAAACAACTCTCCCCCCAATTCTACTTGACAATGTAAATTTAGAGCTTAGTGATAATATTAAGAATTTGGGAATTAGAATGGACAGCACTTTTTCGTGGTCTCCTCAAATTGCCGAGCTTAGCCGTAAGGTCTTTGGCGCCGTAGGAAGTTTGAGGAGATGGAAGAATCTTTTGCCACTTAAAACTAAAATATCTTTGGCCCAAACTCTTCTCCTCCCTATACTTGATTATGCAGACTCGTGTTACCTGGACTTACCTCAACAATTACTTAATAAGCTTGAACGCATGCAAAACCGAATTATAAGGTTTATCTTTGGGCTGAGAAAATATGATCATGTCTCACAGTACCGTAGGCAGCTTAAATGGTTAACTGTAAGGGACCGACGGCACTTACACTCCCTCTCCCTTCTTTACACTATCCTTTACCATCCTGTCACTCCTTTGTACCTCAAAGAGCGATTTAAGTTCTTGGGGTCGAGCTCCCTCCACTCTCAGCACCTCCGTTCCCGTAAAAATAATCTCCTGGAAATTCCTCTGTGCCACACTAAATCCTACGAAGACTCATTTACTATCAAAGCAGTAAAACTGTGGAATGCCTTGCCGGGTGATATAAGGCAATCACCTTCGGTAGGGATTTTTAAACGTAGGCTTAAAAACCACTATCTTAAGCAGTATTCATAATAATACTATATCATGTTTACCGTGTATACTTATATAGCTATTTATTATATGTATCTTTTTCGTTCATTTAAATGTATATGTATGTATTATATATATTTATGTATGTATGTATGTAGGTATGTATGCATGTATGTATGTATGTATGTATGTATGTATGTATGTATGTATGTATGTATGTATGTATATATGTATGTATGTATGTATGTATGTATGTGTGTATGTATGTTTGTATCTATATTTATGTTTATATTATTTTTGTAATACTTATTGCGCCTCTCTGCGTTTTCTTACCTGAAGTATTGTTCGCTGATGGTTGCCTGTAAGAGATCGCTTATAGTGATAAGGCCGCCATTGCACATAATATGTACCGTAAATACTGTCACCTACAACAACACTGTAATCTTTATGTGCAATAAAGTATTATATTATTATTATTATTAATAATTATAATAGATAACGTGAAGCTAAAAATATCTTAATTTTTTTATTTTAAATTAAAAAAAGTAAGTTTTTTTTTGCTTTACGTTGTATCCCGCACACATTCGATTAGGCAGAGAGAACCTAGTGTTAAGACACTCCGTTCCCCACGCACCAACAAATTCGGAAGCATTGCGTGTTAAGTGGCGGAACTTAACGCTGCGTTTTACTTCGACACCAGAGCGAAGGAAATGGAAATATTAAATATTTCCATCCCACAAGTGAGAATCGAACCCACGAGCAGTCTTGGTTTTTTTGTCTTAGGTTCCCTCTGCCTACCCGAATGTGTGCGGGATTCAGCGTGAAGATAAAAAAAATATATTCTATTTTATATATAAATATTATATATTTTCCACTCTGGTATCAAATTTAATCTAAATTGGAAAACGGAGTGTCTTAACACTAAGTTCCCTAATATGACACATCTCTCCGCTCTATTTCAGAACGCGAGAGCTAGAAGCACTCCGTACGGAGGAGCAGACTAAAGTGTTGTCACTAAAAGCGAAGAGTCAGTCACTAACCGCGGAGTTGAGTTCGGTCACTACGCGGGCTGGGTCACTGGCGAAGGAAATTCGGGACACTAGGACCGCGGTGGCAGCTCACAAGTGCACTATTGATTCTATGCGGTGAGAAGGATTTTATTAAATGAAGTTAAATGGTTTATATTTTTGTTATATAAAATTTCATCCCCTATTTCAAACCCTCGGGGGTTGATATTTGATAAAATAAGTAGCCTATGTTTGAACCTGGATATTTTACTACTTTAACTTTAAATTTCATTCAAATAGGGCCGGTAAATTGGTCGGGAAAGCGTAACAAACAGACAGACTATCACATTTATAATATTAGTATGGATAATACTAGAGGCAGTGTTTGGCAAAATTTAATTGCATTTATCATTTAAATAGTAACTAGATCATTTATTTTTTTCATCTTCACGCTGTATCCCGCACACGTTCGGGTAAGCAGGGGGAACCTAGTGTTAAGACACTCCGTTCCCCACTCACCGACGAATTCGGGGACATTGCGTGTTAAGTGGCGGAACTTAACGCCGCGCTTTGCCTCGACACCAGAGCGAAGAAAATGGAAATAAATATTTCCACCCCTCGAGTGGGAATCGAACCCACAACCAGTCGTTTACAGTCACACGCTTGTGCCACTGCGCCACGACTGGCCACAAATGTTTCATATAATTGTTATTCTCCATTTTCTTTATACAGTTCCGATCGTGACTCCAGTATGGCGGAAATGCAACAGCTAAAGGCGCGGGTTAAAGAACTTAACGCAAAGCAAATTTCCTTAAATAAGGAAAAAGCTGAATTGGACGCTAAAGTAAGTTATATTTTTTTATACTTTCACGCTTTTTCACGCAATCTGTTCTTCACGCAGTGCCCCGAAACACTGTGAGAGAGAAATATAAGTCTTTTAAACATTTTCAAAGTGTTATTCCACACTTAGGAAAATTGAAAAAGGTATTTAGAAAACGTATAAAAATTTTCGGGCGGGATTCGAACTCGCATCTCCTGAATACCGTCCTGGCGTTTTCACCGCTGAGCCATGCGTTCTACTACCATCGAAGTTAAAATTCTTATACGCTTTATTACAACTTATTTTTGTTGTTAGCATCTCTGTAGAGTGATTTTTACATATTATTTTAATAATATAAGTCCCCGAGTGGGAATCGAACCCGTAACCTTGATATTTACGTGTCATATATTTCTAATTCATTATTAAACAATTTTAACTTTTGTGAATACAATTTGTATGTTAAATTTCTTACTAATCTTTACATAGTATAAAGCAAAGTCGCTTCCCGCGTCTGTCTGTATGTATGTACGCTTAGATCTTCAAAACTACGCAACGGATTTTGATGCGGTTTCTTTTAATAGATAGAATGATTCAAAAGGAAGGTTTATATGTATAATACATGCATAATATAGTAGAGAAACACTGATAATGTTAGAGGTGTCTAATGTGATGTCTATGTGTCTATAGTGAAATAGTTGTGTAGTTCACGCAGACGAAGCCGCGAGCGGGACACTAGTTCATAATAATAAGTGTGGTTTTTTTTTTTTTTTAGGCCAAAGTATCTGAAGCAGCTGGTGACGATGGACAATTAAATATGATGGAAGCAAATCTCAAACAGTTAAAGGATAAGGTAAATTTTTAGTCTGTGGATATGTTTTTGTTTTTTTTTTATGGCGGGATTTGAACCTGTTACTCTTGAATTTTGTATCTATTGATCTTGAATTTCGATATTTGGAACAACTTTTTTGTTTTATTACTTAGTTAAAAAAAGTTGAGGCTAATCGTGGCGCAGTGGCACATATGTGTGACTGTAAAGCGACTGGTTGTGGGTTCGATTCCCACTCGAGGTGTGGAAATATTTAATATTTCCATTTCCTTCGCTCTGGTGTCGAGGTAAAGCGCGGCGTTAAGTTCCGCCACTTAACACGCAATTCCTTCGGAATTTAGCGGAAAGTAGGGAACGGAGTGTCTTAACACTAAATATTAAAGTAGTAATTAGCTATGAGTTCTATTCCCATTCAAGGGAAAATTTTTTTTTATTATCTCACGCTTTTTCCCCCATAGCGAAGTAGTTACAGAGGACCGAGTGTCAGAACACTCCGTCGAGACATTACTTGTCGATTGGCGGAACTCAACGCCGCGCCACGTTATCTTAGTCACCGTAGAAATTAAAATTTAAATGATCACCCCGCTCGTATTTATCGAACCCACTACTATCGCGTTTACAGTTGAGGTGGTCTCTTATTAATCTATTGTATATTATAAAAATAGGTTGACGCGGCAAAAGCGATAATGGAAAGCAAGAAATCAGACTTGGAAAGCAACGAGGGTCAACTGAACGAGCTAAACGAGCGAGTCGCTCAGCTAAGCGAAAAGTGTGCCACGGTGTGGAAGTTGTACGAGCAGAAGAGGGATGAGTACGTGCAGAACAGGAATACTGCACCCGCTGATAGTGCTTGGGGAGCTGGTGAGTGATAAACACATAAAAACATACAAACAAACACACACAAACACACACACACGCACAGACACGCACACAGACACACAGACAGACAGACACACACACACACACACAGTGGCTTACACAAGATAATCATATATGTGCAAAAAAACAGATACACACACACGCACACACGTACGCACAGACAGACAGACAAATATACAGGGAAAAGCTTAAGATAAACACGTACGCACACAAGCAGACAAACATACACAGGACAAAGACAAACAAACAAACAGACAAACACACATACGAACTTACGACGAACACACACATGTACACAGACAATTTTTTATATATATGTATAATAACATACAAATAAACGCATACACATTCAAACTCACGAGCAGAAGAGAGATGAATACTTACATAATAGGAATATTGCTCTAATGGTGGACACACGCACACACGCACACGCACACAAACACGCGCTAACACACACACCCACGCGCACACGCACATATACGCATGTACACATAATCAATAAAATAAAGTGTACATTAAAAGCAACATATAAAATATATTCTTTAGTTGGTCTAAAAATTAATATTAGTTTTGAAAATTAAAATATAGTTTTGAAATAATTATTATTAAAATAAATATAGTTTTAAGTAAAAGACATTTAGAAAACGTATATAAATTAGAACGCAGCGTGTAGTAGAACGCATGGCTCAGTGGTGAGAGCTCCTGAACGGTATTCAGGAGGCGCGGGTTCGAATCCCGCTGCGTTCAAATTTTTATACGTTTTCTAAATGTCTTTTTCAATTTTCCTAATTGTGGAATAACATTTTAAAAATGTTTAAAGTTATTTTTTTTTTTTTAATTTAAGACGCCGACTGGGGTACGTCGAACGAGGCGTGGGGTGAACCTGCGACCACCGAGGCGGCTTGGGGAGACGCACCGGCGACTACTGGTAAACTAGATATGTACTACAAAAGACCTTTTTGAAATTAAACTATTTTTTTTAGCTTTTAGCTTTACCTCGACATCAGAGCGAAGAAAATGGAAATATTAAATATTTCCACTCCTCGAGTGGGAATCGAACCCACAACCAGTCGCTTACAGTCACCCGCTTGTGCCACTGCGCCACGACTGGCCACGATTTTATTGTAGTAATAAAGACTCTTTTTAAGTTTCACGCTTAAGCAAGCGTGGTAGTCAGAGAGAACCTAGTGTTAAGACACTCCGTTCTCCACTCTCCATCCTAAATCGAGACATTGCGTGTTAAGTGGCGGAACTCAACGCCGCGCTTTGTCTTAACGTACCAGAGCGAATGAAAATAATATATAATAATTCCCCGCTCGTGTGTATCAAACCTACTACCATCGCGTTTACAGGCAGACGTTAAGCAATGAAAACAACTTGTAAACATTAGGAAAATTGAAAAAGACATTTAAAGAAAACGTATAAAAATTTGAACGCATCGGGATTCGAACCCGCGCCTCCTGAATACCGTTCAGGTGCTCTCACCACTGAGCTATGCGTCTATGAGAGGTATGCGGGTTCGAATCCCGCTGCGTTCAAATTTTTATACGTTTTCTTTAAATGTCTTTTATAGTTTAATTTCTTTTTTACTGCTTCTGTCTGTAAAGCGATGTTGTTGGTTCGATTCCCATTTGGAAATCAATATATTTGAATTTTCGCGGAGTCGTGTGGTGTCGAGGCAAAGCGCGGCGTTAAGTTCCGCCACTTAACACGCAATGTCTCCAGAATTCGTCGGTGCGTGGGGAACGGAGTGTCTTAACACTAGGTTCCCTCTGCCTACCCGAATGTGTGCGGGATACAGCGTGAAGCTAAAAAAAATATTAATATTTTTCTTTTTTCTTTTTTTTTAGCAACAGAAACAGTGTCTAATGTCACGAATACACCAAAATGGCGGTGCGTGTATGAATTTAACGCGCGAACTGCAGACGAATTGAGCCTACAGCCCGGAGACTTGGTAAGGAGAGAGAATATTTAGAGAAATATATTTTTAGAAAGCAACTTCACACTAGGCTATGTCTGAATACCCTACTTTGCGTGAAAAAGCGTGTAAAAATTTGAACGCAGCGGGATTCGAACCCGCACCTCTTGGTAACTTACTTCTGAGTGCTAAACTATACGTACCAACAACAGATTATGTTGAAATTCTTATAAGCTTATATAAGTTATATCTTTGAGACCAGAAAAAGAAATCGGAATTCGAACCGGCACCTGTTGTTCTTACCAAACGTCCTAATACAGATTACGTCGAAATTTTTATAAGCTTATATAGGTTATATCTTTGGTACCAGAGCGAAGAAATGGAAATTTAAGTATAATTTTTCCCCCTAGTGGGAATCGAACCGACAACCATCGCGTTTACAGTCAGACGCTGCCACTGAGACATAACAACCTATAGTAATATAACATGATATTTATTTATTTAATTTAAAAAAAAAGCACCTTCACGCATTTTCACGCAAGACGATTTATTTTAAAAAAACTTAATCAAGATATTCTTTCCTGTAATTGTCTCAATTTTCAACCCGTGGATAAAAAACGGAGTGTCTTAACACTAGGCACAACCATCGCGTTTACAGTCAGACGCTGTTATAAGACACGATGGGCTCAATTTTTAATATATTGTTTATTCGCACAAGCGTGTGACTGTAAACGACTGGTTGTGGGTTCGATTCCCACTCGAGGAGTGGAAATATTTAATATTTCCATTTTCTTCGCTCTGGTGTCGAGGCAAAGCGCGGCGTTAAGTTCCGCCAATTAACACGCAATGCCTCCGAATTCTGCGGAAAGTGGGGAACGGAGTGTCTTAATACTAGGTTCTCTCTGCCTACTCTGCTGTGTGCGGGATACAGCGTGAAGCTAAAAATAAAAAAACTTAAACACTTTAAAATGATAAAATAATTTATTTATTAATATTTTTTGTTATTTTAATATTATTATATGTTAGGTAAGTGAAGCGACAGCGCCTCGTGGTGACGCTGAACCTGGATGGAAGTGGGGTACCGCCAGAGGTGAGGATTTTTATAGATTTTGATAGATTTTAATATTTTAATAAAATTGTAATAAAATTGTCAAGTTAAAAAAATAAAAAATAGCTTCACGCTATATCCTGCACACAGCGGTCAAGTTAAATCTGAAAATTTGAATAAATTTATAATAATTTATATTAATTTAATAAAAAATGAAAATAATATATAATAATTCCCCGCTCGTTCGTGTATCGAACCCAAAACCATCGCTTTTGCAACATTTACAGTTAGACTGTAAGACACGAAAGTCTTTTTATCATGTAATTCACACCATCATGCCCAGTGTGAAGGAATGAATGTATTTACATTTTTGTTTCTTCGCTATCTCGATGTTGGTCGGAAAGTGGAGGACAGAGTGTCTTGACACTAGGTCCTCTCTGACTGCCACGTTTTTTCCGGCATAGGAGGGTCTATGCCGGAAAAGGCGTGGAAAAGCGTATGCGAATTTGAACGCAGCGGGATTCGAACCCGCACCTTTTGTCTGAGAATGATCATACTTAAATTATGATCATTTCTCCGCTCTAGTAATCTAGTGACTTGTTCAACTCCATCTGTCAACATTTAGTGTCTCACGTTAAGATGGAAAACGGAGTGTCTTAACACTACATTCTCTATGAAAAAGCTTGAAATATTATTTTTTTTCTTCACAGGCCAATCAGGATGGTTCCCGGAATCTTATGTGGAAGATATAAATGCAATACAGGCGTACGCTGAAGTGATGGAACCCTTGGAGACTAAAACACAACTGGAAGGTGATTATTATTATTAATTACATTATATTGCAACCCGTGGCCAGTCGTGGCCCAGTGGCACAAGCGTGTGACTGTAAACGACTGGTTGTGGGTTCGATTCCCACTCGAGGAGTGGAAATTATATTTCCATTTTCTTCGCTCTGGTGTCGAGGTAAAGCGCGGCGTTAAGTTCCGCCGCTCAACACGCAAGCCTCCGAATTCGGCAGAAAGTGGGGAACGGAGTGTCTTAACACTAGGTTCCCTCTGCCTACCCGAATGTGTGCGGGATATAGCGTGAAGCTATTTATTTTTATATTGCAACCCTCGGGGGTGGGTTTTTGAAAAATAAAGTAGCCTATGTTTAAGCTTAGATTATTAGCTATATTTATGCCGAAATTCATTGTAATCGGTCAAGCGGTTTAGATTTTTCATATAAACTTTCATCCCCTATTTCAACCCTTTAGAGGTTGATTTTTGAAAAAATAAGTAGCCTATGTTAGACCTAGTAACTTTTACTACTTTCATTCTAAATTTCACCCAAATCGTACCGGTAGATTAGTTGTGAAAGCGTGACAGACAAACACACAGACTTTCGCGTTTATAATATAAGTATGGATTATTATAATTAATTATGAGGCCAGTTGTGGCGCAAAGGCACAAAGTGTGACTGTAAAGCGACTGGTTGTGGGTTCGATTCCCACTCGAGAAGTGGAAATATTTTATATTTTCATTTCCTTCGCTCTGGTGTCGAGGCAAAGCGCGGCGTTAAGTTCCGCCACGCAATGTTTCAGAATTTGTGGGTGCGTGGGGAACGGAGTGTCTTAACACTAGGTTCCCTTCTTAGCCGAACGTGTGCGGGATACAGCGTGAAGCTTTTTTTTTTTAACTTCTTTGGTTATATTTGCTAATAAATGTCAAGCGTTTCTTATATTTTTATTGTATATTCTCTGTTTTTTCTTCTATTTACGTATTTTTATAAATAATTTTTGTTTTTTTTTAATACTAGCAAACTATCAACAACAATGTAAGCTCAAATCCCCTTTAAATATATATATTTCAAATAAATTTGTATGTTTGTCCCCTTTTTATTATATATTTTAAGTTACAGTCAAAATTCTGTAAAAAATATGTTTTGAAAAAGATATTTAGGAAACTCTCTCTCTCTCTCTCTCAGCGCCTGGAAGGTTTTCAGAAGGCGTGGGTTCGAATCCCGCTGCGTTGAATTTTTTACACGTTGTCTAAATGTCTTATTCAATTTTCCATACACTTTAAAAATGTTTAAAAAAATATGTTTTCCGAAAATTCCGAGTTTCTGAAACTTTTTTTAATAATTTTCTTATGTATGTTATTCTTTACTTTTTTATTTATATACTTACTAGCGGCCCGCTCGCGGCTTCGCCGCGTGATCATTTGCGTGACTGTTTCGGTATATTGCAACCCTCGGTGGTGAATTTAAAAAAAACAAAGTAGCCTATGTTTAATCTTCGACTATTAACTATACATATGCTAAAATTCATTACAATCGGCCAAGCGGTGTAGATTTTTCATATAAACTTTCATCCCCTATTTCAACCCTTTAGAGGTTGATTTTTGAAAAACTAAGTAGCCTATGTTAGATCCAGTCATTTTTATAACTTTCATTCTAAATTTCATCCAAATTGGACCAGTAGATTAGTCGTGAAAGCGTGACAGACAAACACACAGACTTTCGCATTTATAATATAAGTATGGATATATTTAAAATAATTTGATTTTTATTTTAAAATTGAATTTAAAAAATATATATTTGAAGTTTTTTAATATTAATTTTAATTGTTACATTTTAAAAGAATTTTGCCTGTAACTATTTTTTTTATATATACATTTATTTATATGTATGTTTCCCTTTCATAATGTACTTAGCACGCAAGTGATTTGAAATATCATGCCTGAGACAAAACGCGGTGTTAAGTTCCGCAACTCAAAATATCGAATTCCGGAAACGGAAATCTACTACATATGTTCATTAAATGCGGGAAAAAGCGTGAAGCTATGTATATTTTTTCACGTTTTTCTCTTCATTCTTTAATCATTACCATCCTTTATTTTTTTAAATATGTATGCTCTTATTGTATTGCTAGTATAAAGAAAAATTCACTCCATTTTTGTGTTGCTTCCCCCCTCCCCTACAAAACGCGGCGTTGAGTTCCGCCACTTAACACGCGTAATTCGAATTCCGGAAACGGAATACAGAGTGTCTTGACTCTAAGTTTCTTTAGCTATCCCGCTATGCAAGAAAAAGCGTGAAGCTGCCGAAAGCTCTAATATATTGATGTATATGTTTTTTTTCCATTCTCAAATCATTACGATCCGTTATTTTTTCTTTATTTTTTTAAATATTTATGCTCTTATAAACAAAGTAGTAGTAATGCTAGTATAAACAAAGATTTCCCTCCTTTTGTGTATTGCTTGAGTCCCCTTTACAAGACGCGGCGTTGAGTTCCGCCACTTAACACGCGTATCTCGAATTCCGGAAACGGAATACAGAGTGTCTGGACTTTAAGTTCTTCTTTGCGTGAAAAAGCGTGAAGCTGCAAAAAACTCTTATATTTAGATGTATGTTTTTTTTCATTCTTTAATCATTACCATCCTTTATTTTTTTCTTTATTTTTTTAAATATTTATGCTCTTATTGTATTGCTAGTATAAAGAAGATTCCCCTCCTTTTTTGTATTGCTTCCCCCCCTCCCCTACAAAACGCGGCGTTGTGTTCCGCCACTTAACACGCGTATCTCGAATTCCGGAAACCGAATACAGAGTGTCTTGACATTAGGTTCTGTCTTTAACAACCCGCTTTGCGTGAAAAAGCGTGAAGCTGCAAAAAACTCTTATATTTAGATGTATGTTTTTTTTTCATTTTTTAATCATTACCATCTGTTACTTTTTTCTTTATTTTTTAAATATTTATGCTCTTATTGTATTGCTAGTATAAAGAAAAATCCCCTCTATTTTTGTATTGCTTGGACCCCTCTTTCAAAACGCGGCGTTGAGTTCCGCCACTTAACACGTAAATCTCGATTTCTGGAAACAGAATACTGAGTGTCTTGACACTAGGTTCTTTCTGTAACAACTTGTTTTGCGTGAAAAAGCGTGAAGTTGCAAAAAGATATTATATTTTGATTGTATATGTTTTTTTTTTTCATTCTTTAATCATTACCATCCTTTATTTTTTTCTTTTTTTTTAAATATTTATGCTCTTATTGTATTGCTAGTATAAAGAAAGATTCCCTTCCTTTTGTGTATTGCTTGAATCCCCTTTACAAAACGCGGCGTTAAGTTCCGCCACTTAACACGCAAATCTCGATTTCTGGAAACGGAATACAGAGTGTCTTGACACTAGATAGGTCCGTTAACAACCCGCTTTGCGTGAAAAAGCGTGAAGCTGCCGAAAGCTCTAATATATTGATGTATATGTTTTTTTTTTCATTCTTTAATCATTACCATCCGTTAATTTTTTCTTTATTTTTTTAAATATTTATGCTCTTATAAACAAAGTAGTAGTAATGCTAGTATAAACAAAGATTTCCCTCCTTTTGTGTATTGCTTGAGTCCCCTTTACAAGACGCGGCGTTGAGTTCCGCCACTTAACACGCGTACCTCGAATTCCGGAAACGGAATACGGAGTGTCTTGACACTAGGTTCTGCCTGTCAACCCGCTATGCGTGAAAAAGCGTGAAGTTGCAAAAAACTCTTATATTTAGATTGTATATGTTATTTTTTCTTTCTTTAATCATTACCATCATCATTTTTTTAAATATGTATTGCTAGTAAAAAGAAAGATCCCCTCCTTTTTTGTATTGCTTGAACCCCCCCTTGAATCTCATTTTTTAATTATTATTTTTTATATTATATAAGTTTTTTTTTTTTTAATTTCAGGGATAGCTGAAGTACCAGAAGCGGAAATCGCAAATGATTTGGGTGGCGCCATGCCGGCTGTGGGTAAGTTTTTTTTGAAGTGAAAACTTGTTTAGGCGCGTTGAGCGTTTTGGTAGAGGGTAAAATCCTCGGTTCGCGTCACCGACATGCGACATGATAATAGTATTGAAATTGAAATTCGTGTAAATATAAATACTATGTATAATTAAGATAATTGTATATTAATTATTTTTTCAACCACTTTGTATTTATATTTTGTTCATGATTTGTTTAACCCATCATATGTAACTAATAAATAAAACATAAAAAAATTCATATAATTTTTGCATATAGTTTTTTTTTTTAATTATTTTCTATTTTAATTTTATTTAAATTATTACATATATTTCAAAAAAAAGTATATAATTGTAGCCGGTCGTGGCTTGTGGCCACAAAGTGTGACTGTAAAGCGACTGGGTGTGGGTTCGATTTCCAATCGAGGAGTGGAAACATTTCATTTTCTTTACTCTGGTGTTTAGTTCTGCCACTTAACAAGCCATGTCTCGATTTTCAGCGGTGCGTGGGGAACGGAGTGTCTTAACACTAGGTTCCCTCTGCCTACCCAAATGTGTGCGGGATACAGCGTGAAGCTAAATAAAATATTTTAATATATTTCTACTATTTTAAACAACGATATTCTTATACTCGTACATATTTTTTTTTTAGCTTCACGCTGTATTCCGCACACATTCGGGTATGCAGAGGGAATCTAGTGTTAAGACACTCCGTTCCCCACTTTAATACATTTTTAATATGTTATATGTATATATTTTAATACTGATTTTCTCTCCCTTTTTTTTTATTAAAGAGGGCGGAGACTTCTACATAGCGGCTTATCCCTACAACTCGAGTGAGCCCGGAGACTTGGTGTTCGATGCCGGGGAGAGGATCGAAGTGATGCGGAGAGACGGAGACTGGTGGACCGGCAGGATTGGGATACGGTAAAGTTATGACTTTTTTTTTTATATTCACGCTGTATCCCGCTTACAGCAGGGTAGGCAGAGGGAACCTAGTGTTAAGACACTCCGTTTCCCGTTTTCTGCTGAATTCTGGAGGTTAAGTGTAAGTGGTGGAGCTTAATGCCACGCTTTGGGTCGATACGAGAGCGGAGGAAATGGAAATATTAAATATTTCCTATCTCCTCGAGGGGGAATCGAACCCACAACCAGTCGTTTTACAGTCACTCTTTTATTTTTATTATTATTATTAACAATTTAAATGATTATTTTTCAAGTACCGGCATATTCCCATCTAACTACGTGACGAAGGACGCGACAACTAGCAACGAACCGATGTCGAGCATCCCCGAAGCGAGGGAACCCCCCATCGAGCCTCAACCGGTAATCGAACCGGAACCGGAACCCCAACCGGAACCCGAACCCCAACCGGAACCGGTGTCCGAACCGGAACCACCGATACATCAAGTGGAACCGGTACAAGTAAGTAGTGTTGTGATACTCTGTTTACCGCTTTTCCTCCAAACGAGCCTCAACCGGGAATCGAATCCGAACAGAAACCCTAACCGGAACCGGTTCCGGTATCCGAACCGGTATCTGAACCGGAACCGGTTCCGATTACACTGGTACAGCAAGTGGACCCGGTACAAGTAAGTAGACTGGACCTTGGGGGGACGGGTTAGAATACAGTTCCCCCCCCGTCGCTGGGTAGCGTCCCTTAAAAGGCGGGTAACCCAGTAGCTTGGTGGTAGGAGATTCGTTCTCCGACTGGCTCGCGACCACTATCGTGTCAAAGACGAACTGCCAAATATCTGATGATGTGTTCCGGTTCGATAGCATGGAAGCCAGCACTCTCTCTTCCCACCATCCCCATCCATCTTCCCTCCTTTCCGCCTTCCTCCTTAAGGTCGGCAAAGCATCCACAATTTTTCTAATGTTGTGGTTGTTCATGGGCAAAGGCACTACTTACCATCAGGTTGTCGTTCTGCTCGTTTGCCTACCATTCATCAATTAAAAAAAAAAAAAAGAGATATGACACTCCGTTTTTATGACTTCAATTTATTGACCAATTATTTGTCTTAACATTAATCACCGGAACAAAGTCTGACTATAAAACAACGGGTCAGAGTTCGATTTCCACTTAAGGAAGTGATGGTACCACAGGCAAAACGCGGAGTTGAGCTTGGTCTAACTATAGAATATGTTTTTTTTTTTAGCTTCACGCTGTATCCCGCACACATTCGGGTAGGCAGAGGGAACCTAGTGTTAAGACACTCCGTACCCCACTTTCCGCCGAATTCGGAGGCATTGCGTGTTAAGTGGCGGAACTTAACGCCACGCTTTACCTCGACACCAGAGCGAAGAAAATGGAAATATAATTTCCACTCCTCGAGTGGGAATCGAACCCACAACCAGTCGTTTTTACAGTCACACGCTTGTGCCACTGGGCCACGACTGGCCACTATAGAGTAATAATTAAAAAAATATAATACATTCCTCCTGAGTGTCTTACCATTCCGTTTTCCACTTTCGTCTGAAATTGAGACATCGTTGAGTGGCGAAACTTAACGCCGCACTATTCCTTACTAGAAACTATATAATGATAAAAGTTTTATTATAATCATTTCCCCGCGTACTATCGTATATCCAAATAAAGTAATTACGCGTATATATTATATGGAATAAACGAGACAAACGAGCTGAGGGCCCACCTGGTGTTAAGCGGTTACCTTCGCCCATAGACATACACTACATTAGAGTTATGGATGCGTTGCCAGCCTCGGGAATGTAGGACAGAAGGAGGGAGGAAGGATGGGAATGGTGGGAATAGGGAGAGCTGGCTTACATGCCATCGAACCGGAACACATCATCAGATATTTGGCGGTTCGTCTTTGACACGATAGTGGTCGCGAGCCAGTCGGAGAATAAATCTCCTACCACCAAGCTACTGGGTTACCCTCCTTTTACGGGACGCTACCCAGCGGCGGGGGGAATTGTATTCTTAACCCGTCCCCCCACCGGGAAAAAGCGAATACATATACGCGTATACTCCGACCCATAAAAGATGTATTTACCTTCAAAACGTAAATAAATCTTTTATGGGTCGGAGTATACGCATATATAATAAAATTCCACAGCTTATTTTAGATTTGCCACGTCC